>ML805547.1:234102-267206 GCA_009831015.1 Picea engelmannii
TTGAGCCCATAATATAAAACCTTGAATTAGTATCCATACATTCTATGCAGTTAGTGCCTTAGAGAAAAGGAAGATATTCTTTAACCCCCATCCTCCTTGAGCCTTTGGTATTGCTATTTTTTTCCAAGAAACCAAAATAATTCCTTTTTCTCATAGCTCTCCTAACTAAATAAACGTGTAACATAGATGTCTAATTATTTCCAACACTCCTTTAAGTATCCATGTAAGCGAAATCCAATAAACCAGAATGACTTCTAAGACTACTTTCACCAAAACCAATTAACCCCTTCTAAATAACCACGTGTTACACCAAATATTTAGTTTTTTCCCCACCTTTACTATCAACCCATGCTAATTCCCCTTTATATATATATGCATGTAGTGTAACTGATATGAAAATTGCATTCCCGCTAAGTAAAATTGCATTCCCGCTAAGTGAAAAAAGATAAAACAACAAAAAAGAAATCATGCCAAAATGAAAAAAATACCACATATTTTACATATTTTATTTCTAATGTAATGATTACACTAGTTTGACTATATATATATATATATATATAATTTATTTATTTATTTATTTATTTATTGTCAAACTAGTATAATCATTACATTAGAAATAAAGTGTTAGTATTTAATCTTGTTTTTAATTTCTATAGTGTATTTTGATTCATGTTTTATATATTCATACCTCAAATATTATGAATATTCTTTTATTCATGTTTTATATATTCATACTTAAAATATAATATTAGGTATTCTTATTTGATTTAACAATTTATGTATTTAATTCTAATCAAATTAACAATTTATGTATTTAATTTTAATCAAATTAACAATTTATGTATTTAATTCAAATCCAATAAATTGGTATAATAATTAAATTATAAAATTATGAATTAATAATTAATTAAAGTTTGATAAAATATAGTATTTTTATATTGGGCGAACACTTTTAGTAACCACTCACATAATTGGATTAAAGATCAAAATATCGATGTTTTTATGTGGTTAAAATTTTCAAAGAAGGAAACAGTCATCGGCCCTAGCCAATACTGTCAGTAACCACTCACACAATCGCATCAAAGATCAACACAACGATGTTTTTACGTGGTTAAAATCCTCAAAGAAGGAAACAGTCCACGGCCCCAACCAACGTGGCCACTTGAGGCAATATATTAATGCAAAAGAAAAATATTTTACAAGTTTCTCACAATTGATCATCAACAAATGACCCTCTATGCTCTTTAAATAGAGATCATGGACCAATCATGTGTTAAGCCACGAATCTATGTAGTTGTTAAGATCGAGGAGAATATGAGCTATCGGATCTCTCTATGTATGAAACATTTCATAAGCATCGAATTACATAACTACAAATACATACTAAAGAAACACGATTTTACCTAATGACACATTAAGTTAAGTTGATCTTAACTAACTCTTAAATGTCTAAATATCCTAACAATTAATACTTTTAATTAATAATTAATATTAATTAAAAAATTGTAGTATATAAACCTCAAAAGAATGTACTTAGCTCGTTCAGAAAATGGTATCGGTTCTCTAATGTAACTTTTATGTTAGAGCATTATAACATAATCAACATTGATCAGCTTCACGTCTTGGGAGACTCAAAAATTGTGATTGACTGGCTGCATAATAGGGGAACTCTACAAGTCACTTCACTTATGGGCTCGTTGGACAGGATCCTGGAACTTAAAAATTCTTTCAACATCATCAGATTTGCTCACATCTACAGGGAAGAAAATGGGGAGGCTGACACTTTATCAAAAAAAGCACTACAAATGCCAAAAGGAAAAATCTATTACAACAAATGGATTGATGGTCACGAGGGTCCCTCCCATTTCATGCACCTCTTTCTATGACTGGTATTTTCTCTATTTTTTGATAGTTATGCTACTTAGTTGAACTTGGTTGTCTACTCTACATCAGAGTTAAATGTATCTAATATGTTTTTTTTTAAGGTACTTTTGTGGTGAGTTGTCAATACTTAAAAGCACTTGAAGATCTGTTGTGAAAGACTTTTTTGAAGTGACTTTGGAAATGAATATAACTATCAATATTATGTATTGTTTTGTGAACAACATATATTAAATATATTGAGAAATTTTCTAAAAAAAAAAACATATATAACAATACTCATTCTTTTATATTAATGTACTTCGAAATATCTATATACAACATTTTGTTTTTAAAAATATATATAAACAATAAAATAAATAAAATATATCATAAACAATATCTTTAAAATACGTCTACAAGTGTAGAATAACCTTACAAAAATACTTATATCATATTCATAACAATGAGAAATGGCTCTTCAGCTACCAACTAAGACATATTCTTTATTAAGTAAAAGTTGACTCTTCATGTTGTGGAATCATGAAGAACGTGTCTTAGATCTTTTTGGGTCCCATATAATCCTATAATTCAAGTTGTCTTTTTCACTATTTCACAAATATGCATATAAAATTACAAGAAATCGTCATCTACTTTGGCAACACTCAATAAAATTAATATTTAATGAGAAATGGGATTTGATACAACTCTAAACGTCCTAACCATGTAGATTATATTCCTCGAATTAAACTTGTCCTTCTCGATATATTTCCTTCGTCAATATTTCATATTTATAAACTTCTTGGTCAATATTTCATATTTATAAACTTCTTGGTCGAACAAGTGCACGTGTGTAATATTTTAATATAAAATTAAAGGTTACAAGTGCTATTTTTAGAGAATTCTTTGAGAACATCATTTTAAAATAATTTATTGATATCTAATCTGTGTTACATCTAATCAAAGCTTTTCAACGCTGTAAAGTTAAATGTGTTTGTAAATTATGAAAAGGCCCAATCATGCAATATCAATTATAATTATAAAAGAGCTTAATATAGATCAATGTTCTTTATATTTCAAATGATGTTGAGCACATTACTACATAACATCATGTAGTATTTTGCATATCAAAGGTCTCCCTAATATTTATCATGCAACAAGTACATGTCTTATAAAAGACGCTCTAAATTGAAGATGATGTTGGCAGAGTATGAATAAATATTTATCACATACAAATTAAATCAAGTGACTATCTTTTATTCAAAGGGAAAAAAAAAACATATTATAATATACAAATGTGAGAAGTTCTACATTCCATGGCCTTTATATTTAACCTATCTTATTCCTTCCTTCATCAAATGGTCACCTACCTACTTGTAATGTTTATAAATATAATTTACAAGCATTTGGATAGGTGATGTAAATATGGATTGGGTTAGGTTAAAAGAAAATTGGTTGTACATAAATTATTTTTATATTTTATTTAATAAATTTTAAGAAAGAAAAAATTATGGATTAAATAAATGAAATGTAAATTGGAAAATAGCCTTTTCAAGGGTGAAAAATGATTTTATTAGATTTTTGCTAACATTTAATCAATCAATTAAATGGAAAGAAATTCAAAAAAATAAAGAACAAAAGAGATAAGTATATCAATATTCACAATCTTACGCTCATAAATACAATAGACATAGAAAATATATCTTCATTATCAATAAAAAAAAGTTGGAACATGGTCCCTAACTAATTCATTATTCTAACTTATTTAAAAGTTTAAATATTGAAAATCGAACCTCAATTTTGAGTTTATAAGGATAAATATTGAAAACCAAACTCAAAAAATATGTGTTCACGTAAATGTATAGATTTGATAATCCAAGGAGTTATCTCAACCATTTGTCACCAATATTGTTGGGCATTCGGTTAATTTCATGTCGGCAAGTGCCTAGTTCAAATCCCCTTAGGTTAGGTGCACTAATCTATGATGACATCTTTGTTATAGTTTACATTCACAAATGTGGGAAAGCGTCCATTTTGTTTAAAATTGTGAATATGAATTACTCAACTTCTCATAGTAAACATAAAATATCATTAGTAAAATATCACTAATAATTATATCAAATTTGTTTAAATTTCTAATTAAATACCAATATTCACAATTTTAAAAAAGAAACTCGTTTTTAGTTTAGTCCAAATTTAATGAAATTGCCATTATGAATCGACAAGTCAAGGACTTGGAAAGATTTCAAGACTTAGAAATCCATTGAAATTGGTAGCTTGGAAAGAATAAAATTTGTATTTTGATGAATGGATCTTCATTTGGATTTTATCGTTGAATTAGGTATTTAATCATCTAGCTTTGGATTGATGGTTTGTGGGTAGAGAAATAATGATCTAGATTATGTAGAGAACAAAATGAAGGCGGAAATATAAATGTAAACACCTAGAGATATTACAGAGAGCACAATAATACAATAAAACCCAACTTATATTAGTGAATGAAATGGAAAAAGACTATAAAATACAAATTAGCTAGAATGGTGGAAGCTTGTCTTCGAAGTGATATGTGTTGACTACATGCGTGAACAAGAAGACATTGCAAGATGCCATAATTTCCTTTTAACATAAAGTATGATGCCCTGGGATGAAAAAATCCTAAAGCTCCAAAACCCTAACCCTAGGAAATGATGTGGAGAAAGGAAGGCAAGCCCTAAGGAGACTAGTTGATACGTCAACTACTCAGGGAAGAAAATCTTGCATAAACTCCATTTAGGGAATTTCATGGACCATTAAAAATATGAGTCCATGCTCTATGACTTTTGTAGGCCACCTAATTGAAGATTTCATGTCCTATGTAAACTACCAAAAATGCAGGAGAAATGCCCAAAAAAATGCATTGAAAGTTCAAGACCTAAAAAATTGTAGTAAAACTACCCAAATAAGGAACCATGTTGAATCAATGAAATAAGTGGGTGGCCACCAATATCTTCCTAGAACAATATTCCGCCCTTAGGAATGGTCCCCATTGCTTCAATATCCTCAAAATGTTGGGAAACATTTTGCTAAATATGACTTCTGGTGAGCCACTTTCCCTAATGAAGGAGATTCCCTACTTTGACAACCCAATAGAGTTGGATGTTCTATTTTTGAGTGTCCTTTATCTTGGTAATCTAGAATGGATCATTATATATTTTTTCATCTATTTCGGTATTTCCTTGGTGGAAAACTTGGAGCTAGTGGCTTGCAGGGCCCATTTTAGTGGTAGGTATCACTTTAGTGATTTGGAGTCCAAAACCTTATGTAGCCCATTTGAGGACTTAAATGGTTTTTTTGGGGGTCAAAACACTACAAACAAAGTTCCTAAGATCTTAACATTATTCTACACATCGAGATATTTCCAATAGAGTAAAGATAACCTTGATCAAAGCTCATATGCAGAAGTGATGCCTCATGCAAGTTGACATATCTTGTTGACCACCATGATACCAAGTGGATTCCACATCAATGCACATTACTCATACATGTGGATCTAGTCATGTGTGAACTTTCAAAAAAAATCTAGAGATTCCAAAACCCTAATATTAATTGGGGGTTGATGCATGCAAAATCCCTAAACCTAACCCTAAACAGATAACAGGCCATGTTAAATAGTGGGTTGCTAGGATAGGAAGAGGACCCATTATTATTGTATGGTGTATTGTTCCATATTTGAGTAGAGCATATGGGAGTGAGATATTGAAACAACATGGAGGAATTAGAAGATCCTGAAGTATCCATATTGGTCATGGTGTCCATGTAAAACTCCATATTGGGTGCTCCTTTCTTTGTATTTTCATTTCATAACTAAGAAGAAAAGACCAGAACATAGGCATCACCTTATAGTTGGGTTTTTCCCCATTTTGGGTTTTCCTAAGGTACATCTTGTTTTCATTATGTTGATGGTGTGTTATTCGTTGAGATCATTTCATTTTAGATTAAGTTTTTTAGTATTGTGTGCACTAAGATAACAGTGCATCTAAAGTAATACAATGGATAATAAATTATTTAAGAACATTGTAAGATATGTTGTGACAAACTATTCCTATAGAATTTCCATGATAGGTTATAGATAACTTGTTTTCCATGATTTGATCAACTTTCACCTACTCAATGCAGTTATGATTGAGTTATGTAGGGTCCAAGTGCTCAACCACCTATAAGTTGTCCAAAAGATGAGGAAAATATGGTTGGAGAAGCTCCACATTAAAATCATTCTCACCCACAACCTTGGTGATGGTGTGAGGAACATATATGATTGGGTGGAGCTTCCAATGAGGTCCTCTGATGTGATCTTTATTTAAATGAAACAATGCATTTGTAACACCCTGTTTCCCCCACTTTGTAATTAATCATAAAATAGGAATCGGCGTGCTAATGCATGAGGACAATGTAAATGTATTATTGTTTGAGTTGTCAATAACTGATTGTGGGGGTGAATCCTTGAAAGCACTGGCCATGATATCACTAGAGGAAGAATGTGAAAACTATACAAGAGCGTTCATATATCAAATAACCCCAAATCTCCCTTGATAAGGATGACAAACCTCCTTCGAATCCCAAGGAAAGAAATCAATTAATGAAGAAAGGACTGGTGGTTTAACAATCAACCACCCCCATAAATGGAAACATGGGTTGTCAGCCCGAAGTACCACAGTGACCTGCAAACCTGAGCTTCCTTATGACAAAAGGAACAGGATAGGTCAGCAAAACCTTCCAGGGTAAGGGGGATATAGAAGGGAGAGGAGACATAGGATGGAAGAGCGTAAGCTCATAAGGGAGATGCTCCAGTGGAATCACGAATGGAAGGCTGGGAGCTTGATGTGGAAGAGCATCTGAGAAACCTCGCCGAGGCCATAACCAAAAGAGAAAGCTCTGAGTTGCAGAGAACAAGACCCAAGCAGAAGCTGGGACAGAGACATAACTCCTGAGAACTGTGAGAACTCCCTGGTGATATTATGGCTTGGCATGGGGGTGGCCAGAGAGTTAAGAATGAATGCCTCTAAGCCTATGGTCAGGTGGAAGGATGAACACCCACAGTCAGTTGGTTGGCAGCAACCTGTAATAGATAAGCGATTTCCTACCTTGTGTAATTTAGCCGTAACTATGTATGAATTGGTTATACTATGTATGTTTTAGGAATTGTACATATTTCTTAATGGATATACTATATCCCCCTTATTTATGCTTGATTGTATAACTAGGCCAGTAAGAAATTATATGGTTAGGAGATGATTTTATATTCGTAAATGCTTGTGTCCTATGGAGGCATAAGCCAGAGTCACGAACTGTGTGTTCGTTGACCCCGGACACAGTTTCATGTACGCATGCCAACCCTCCTAATTGTTTAGAGTCCTTGGAGGACAAAGTTTGTTAAGCTCAGGAGAGGTAGTGCAGATCGGCACAAGCTCTCTGCGAGGCAACCTGAACCTAGAACTCCCTAACTTCTAGACAAGCTCAGGAAGGATCGCACCGTTGTGTGCAAGAACCCTGCATGGAGTGCAGAGGTCGAGAAACCCTTTGGAGTTTTTAGAGCGTATGAAAGCTCAGGAGTGATAGAGATCATGATCAAAATCAGATCTGAACCATTGGTTCAATTCGGGGAAATAGAGGTGAGGATTTCCCCAAAGTCCTAAAAGGCGAATCGCCGATTCACAGGGGAAAATCGGGATGGTTCGAGCCTACGTCCAGACAGTCAGAGAAGAGTGCGCAGGAGAATAGATCTGAACTGTTAGATCGAGCGTAGGGGACCGATAGCCATCGGATCCAGAAAAGGCACGCAAGGTTTAACCTGGTGCATGCAAGGGAGAGAGGACTCGGCAAAGTCTTGAAAGCATTGGGATCGTCCATCCTAGAGGATGCGTGTCAAAGATCCACATCCATCGGGGATTTGGCACTGGGGAAACGGGAGTGAAGACTCTCCCAAATTCCCGAAAAGGAGAAAGACAGGATTGATCGCGACCATTGATCATTCCAAAAAGATCACAACTGTTGATCGTGGCTAAAGGTCGCAGTCGTCCATCGGAGGAACACGTGGATGCCGGTCGACGTTTCGGCACCAGGAAATCACAAGAGAAGGCTTCCCCAGACTCTTGATGGGGAATTGTCGACAACGAATCGCGTCCGTCGGGTCATGACAGATCTAGACCGTCCATTTGTAGAGGACACATGACGAGAGTTAGGAATTTCGCTGACTTGCTGCTAAAAGAAGTCAACGGAAGGAGTTCTAAGAACTCACGAGTCGCAAAATCACAAATTAATCCTAGTCATTGGTTTAAGAGAGATCACAACCATTAGATCACGGGGCTTGTGGGTCATCGATCTAACCTGGATCTGGACCGTCCATCGGAGGAAACGCGTGGTGAGCGGTCAGAGTTCGGGGAAAGCTCTGAAATCCCGTGGGCCATTGGATCTCGTAGAACAGTGAAGGGGTTAAGACTGAGTGTCTTTCAACACCCTTAAGCTCAGAAGGGATAGTGACCATCAGATCCAGATCAACGAGGGTTGTTGATCTCATACATGAATTCCCATATCGGAATTCAGGGAATTGGAGTGACAAGAGATTTGGAGTCGTTGCATCGTGAACTCTCTGTTCACGAAACTCTGAAAAGATTTGGACCGTTGGATCCAAATCATTGAGGATCATTGGATCTCGTACAAGAACTCACGTATCAGAGTTCAGGGAATGGAGTGACCAGTGGTTTGGGTCGTTGAATTTCGAACTCCCGGTTACTGAAATCCCGATATGGCCAGGATCATCGGATCAGGGGGAGATTCGCAGCCATCAATCTCATCGAAGGTAAGATTTCGGGTTTCGGGGTTTGAAGAGTCGAAAGACTTGACTATCTTGCATCGTTGAGTCGTGAAATGCGAAAGGCGCCTCTTGGCTTGGCCTGTGGTGATAACCAATGATCACATGGAGGTGGATAAGGAAAGAGATAGCATGCGCTAGGCCCCCGTAGGAATTCGGGGATTCTATCCCTTGAGGAAGAGTGAAAATTTTATTTTGTTGTAGTGGGTATGTGACAGCATTATCTCCCACCTAAAACTTGTGTGGAACTCAATGTTAATAATAGTGTTTCTTATGCTTGGCAGTGACTTTCTACAAAACATCATGAACCCATTATTGGATACGTTGGATCCGTTCAACAAATTTGGTTTCTCTATTAGACTTAATCTAATCATGAGAGAATTCTTCATGTGTAGATGAAATGGGTAGAGTTATGTCAATTGGCGTCAATGGTTATAACCCCAAGCACACTTGAAAAGGGATGTCACCAATAGAGCTATGAAGGGCTCTATTGTAGCTATGTTAAACACAAGGAAGGCTCTCATCCCATGTGCATGGATGTTTGAAGTTGTAAATTCTCAGGATATGTACAATCATCATGTTGACTACCTCTTCCTATCCATAATTCTGAGGGTGGAAAGAAGTTGATTTGATCAGCTTGGTATCCATCCTCGACCACAGGTTGGACTAGAAAGTACTCAAGAACATGTTGTCCCTATTTGGAATAATGGTCTATGGGAGCCCGAAATGAACCCAAACAGGCTCAAAGAAGAGTTTAGTAATGACTTATGTTGTGATATTCTACTCTTCTTATAGGGTGCCAAATGATCATGTTAGAGAAAATATAAATGACCACAAATACACAATCATTGTCATGCTTAGTTGAAGGCAAGCCAAACATGTAGTCCATGGAAATAGACTTGTAAGTTCTATATGAGTTAGGTGGAGGACTCATGTAGGCCACTTAAGCTAGTGAAAGTGGTCTTCTCCAAGCTCAATTAGTTCAAGACCCAACTGCCTATATCATGATCTCATTGAGGACATGCACATAGAAACAACAAAGATTGAATTTCTCTAGTACCACTTATCTAGATTATGTAGAGAACAAAATGAAGGAAGAAATGTAGATGGAAATGCACCAAGATATTACATAGTGCATAGTAATACAATAAAACCAAACTTCTCTTATTGAATGGATTGGGAAAAGACTATAAAATGCAAACTAGTACAAACTAGCTAAACTGGTGGTAGCTTATATTTGAAGAGAGATGTGTCGATTGTGTATTAACAAGGTGTTACAAGAGGCCAAAAATTCCTTTTAACATAAAGTATGATGTCATATTATGAAAAAACCCTAACCCTGGGAAATGATGTGGAAAAAGGAATGAGGGCCCCAAGAAAGCTAGTTGATATGTCAACTTCCCAAGGGCACAAATTTTGCATACATAGTCCATTTAGGGAATTTATTGGACCATTACAAATCTTATTCCATGCTCTATGAGTTTATCAAGCCACACAATCAAATATTTTGTGGCCTACATAAACTACCAAAAACACAAGGGAAATTCCTAGAAAATGCACTGAAAGTTCAAGACCTAAAAAACATAGTAAAAATGCCAAGATGTGGAACCATTTTGAATTTGTGGAATAGATGGGTGGCCACCAATATCTACCTGGATCAAATAAATGTTTAAGTTTCTTTTTATCTTTTCTAACATTTGGTGTTGCAAAGACTAACTATTATTGCATATGGGGTAGAGACCTCTTAAGATAAATATAATTGTATTAATCTAATGCCCGAGAATTTTGAATGGAGGGTACATGGTGCTCCCTTTTGGAAAGTATCCAGAGAGAAAATATTTCCAAGTACTAGTAATAGATGTTGATGGATGTGGTTTTTTTTGTTTGTTAATTTGTACGGGACCTATTGGCTACGCGATTAACCTGTGGCTTGAGAAACCGCGACTCAGGGGCATCTAAGCCATCAAAATCACCCGAGGATCGCACCCGGCCTGAGCCACACCAACCCTTAACATGGTTGGATTTTTTGTCCCCGCAGGTTTCGAACCGGTGACTTTAACAACACGGAGTGGCTTAACAACACACTCCGTCACCGACTGTCCTACACCTCGGGGACGATGTTGATGGATGTGGTTTTCTAACTCTTTTTATACTTTTATACTTATAAATGTTGGAAGAAATATTATGAGTGATGGGAATTGTTGTCTATTTAATCTCTTGAAATTATTTTATTTCCTTAGAGAAAGTCCTAAATTCTTATATGTCAAAATTGTGTGTTTATACATTTGCAATTAGCTAGGTTAATATTTTTATAAGTTGACAATGACTATGGAGCCCAACTGGGTAGGTATTTAATAAAATTTTGTGATTTTTCTGAGTGTTGGTATTGGTTTTTAAATGCCTAGGAGTGTGCTTTCTCCCTCTACTAAGCATAGGTGAAAGATTCCCACTCCTTTCTGGTGTACATCCTAAAAAAATGTCTTGTAGTGGTGTTTTTTTGGGGGGACAACTAGCAAAGGGGCTTCTAATGGTTTTTGTCTCAAATTTTTTACGGGTTATGTTCACAGGAAGAGTAGAGTAAATTTATAACCTTTATTCTTATTTTCAATTAATATTATGATGTCAATTTAATATACAGTGATGCAATTGGCAATTATTCAAATACAATTCTTGTTCTTAAAGTTTATGTAGAGAGAGGCCTAATGACACCTGAAATAACCTTGGATTTTAGCATAGATATTTTCTAAGTCCCTAACTATTTTGTATATTCCATTAAGTACTATATAGGTTTTTTAAAATATGTTTGGTATAATATCTTTACCAATCTCTTTTTGTTAAGGATGTCTCATTGGTTATATCAAAATTGTTGGCAACAATGGAGGATTCTTATAAGTCTTTGTTATAAATTCATTATTTTTACTTCTATTTATCTTACATATGACATGTTTAATTAAGAAATATCATCATATCAAAGATAATATAAATTGCATTTTAAGTGTTTGATAGAAGTCCCTAACCCAAAGAATTGTTGTTTTTGGTTGTTTTCCAACCATCAAGATGACTTGTTTCATATTCTTTTGGTGTTTGGCCTTTAATCTTCAGTTGATTTTGGCAATAGCTCTATTGATAGGGCTCTCTTTAGGGAAATTGGGATTTTCTTGGAATGTTGCAGGTTGTTTGGCTTGCTACTTTTGAAACTACTTTTTCACTAATTACCTTAATCAATTCTTTGGAAAACAATTTGTCTGTAGGATCATATTTGAGAAGCTCATAGTCACTCTGGACAACAAGTTGTATCTTAGGCCTTAGCTCATACTTCCTCTTAACTTCAACCATCATATTATCACTTAAACTTTGCCAAGGATTCTCTTTTTTACAAAGTTTGGAAGAGAGTTTAATTTGGATCCATTTTCGATCACACCCCCTCATTCACAAGATTTTGGTATCCAAAATATTCAACTTGAAGGAGTAGCATGTTGTTTTTTTCTCAGCACACTCTCTATTCCTAACAATTTTGTATAAATTCTATTTAGGCTTGAAGAAATGTCTTACATAGTAGGTTCCCTTGAACAATCATTGCTCCTTGGTCTACAAGTGTCAAAATATCTTATTTCCCCTTAACCTTGACTCTCCAAAATTGTCTTTTGGATGTGTGATTCATATGGTGCAATTTTTGGATGAAGCCTCCAACATTGGACTTCCCAATCATGTCCAATTGTAATGCTAGGAAAAAAACTCATGTGACTGCAAGGGTTGCTTTGCATTCTCTTCTTGTTCATGTTCTTCCTTTTGTTGATAGTTTGTTTTTTCTAGCAGGTAGTAACTTGGTGGCTTCCCATAAGGAACATGCATCATAGTGCCAAAAATCATAATTGTCTCCTTTGAATTCCTAGCAAAGGACATTACGAATATTTACAAATATTTCCCTTGAGGGCTATTGTGTGCCCACATGGATTCCACATTGCATTATTTGATTCTTCAAACAACCATATTGGCCACATGGCACACATGTCACCACTCTATGTGGCCACATCCCTGCCAGGTAGGCGTTGATCTTTTTTTCTTGGGGGTCCTTATCCTTCATTCCATAAGCCTTAGCGTGTGCTTGCATTTTTCAATGCAGAGTGCGGGATTAAATTCCCCTTTGCCTCCCTCTGATACCTCCTCATTGCTTCAACCACTACATGACTTAGGACTTGGCTATGGAGTGCAAAGTGAAAAGTGTGGATTTAAACTCCCCTATGATACCTATCCATGGCTTACAACTTAGGTGTAGAGTGTGTAATACGAAGTTCGAAGCCCCTCTAAGTCCTATTCTCTCCTTCACATTACAATGACTTCATCAACATGAATGCTTCTGTGGAATTAAAACTAATTAACTCTCTACAACTCTATCAATGTTGAGTTAAAGATTATCTACTGCTAATAACCAATAAGAATGAAAAAATGACTCAATCTTAATTTAGCTTGAAAACTAACTTACTTGCTTGTAATGACCAGGGCCATTGACATCAACCGAGTTGTCCACTCTCTAATGTATTAGGAGAAACAAACAATGCACTTTGTTATAATGAAATATTAAACACAAAACTTTATTAAATTAATATCAACCATTCAAAATGCATTATGCAATTATGTTTTGTAAATGTGGATGACTAGAAATTTATAATCTTCAACCCAAACACTTAATCTGTTATGCCAACCAAAAGTAAACTATGTAACACTTAGTTTATTATGCCAACCAAAAGTAAACTAAATATGCTTAACATATTTCTATAATTTTGTGAAGACAAATAACAATACACTCTACAATCCAAATATACATACATGACATTTTCCATCATTTATCTACCGAGAGTTATATATATATAACCCAACCATTCACAGACTTGGGATATATTATTGCGGATGATATATATAACCCAACCATTCATAGACTTGGGATATATTATTGTGGATAATACTATGAGTTATTACATGTCTCAAAATAGAGGAAATGCAAAATATTGCATACGCTTTGATGTAAAGCCATGTTGAATTTAAACAGTTGTGTATGTTGAATATATATATAAATTGTTTAAGTTCAACATATATATATATATATATATTGAATAAAATTTTATCTTGAGAATTTTTTTTTAGAAAAAAGGTTAGAATGGTTTTAGTATTTGTCCATTATGTTTGATGGATTTTGAGGCGGGTTTATATTTATTTGTTTACTGAACTTTTACTTTAAAACTTTGATAGTTTTTAACTGTAACTTATAGTATAAGTTTTTCTTGGGGTGGTAGTTTTATTATAAATTGTTTTTACATTTGGTTGAAAAGGGAGAAGATTTATAATTTTCTTCCCTCATTGGTTTGTTGGTTTATTTGGCTGGAATGAAATATGTGCATATTTGATTCTCGTATTCCCTCCATTAGAAAATTATTTTGGAATGAGGTCTTGAAAAGGAAAGAGTCCCAGATTCAAAAAGACATCTGCTATTACTCTGGCTTCTGTAGCTTGGTTTGATTGAGCGGCCCAAGCAAATGGGCTTTTGAGTGGGGTTGGGGATGTTATAAAGCAATCTGGAAATATCTATTACAGGTGGACTCTAAACTGTGGTTCGGGCACAAACACTAGGTCCGAGCTATTGGGAGTGTGGGCATCCTTAATCTTGGCAACTCGGTTCGATATTGTTCAGCTATAAATCTTGGGAGACTCAAAAATTGTGATAGATTGGCTAAATAATAGGGGAACTCTACAAGTCACTTCACTTATGGGTTGGATGGACCGGATTCAGGAACTAAAATTTTCTTTCAACATCATCGGATTTTCTCAAATCTACAAGGAAGCAAATGGGGAGGCAGACACCTTATCAAAAAAGCGCTTCAAATGCCAAAAGGAAAGATCCATTACAACAAATGGCTTGATGGTCACGAAGACCCCACTCATTTTATGCATCTCTTTATGTGACTGGTTTTATCTCTAGTTTTAGTAGTTTTGCTATTTAACAGGTCTTGGGTGCCTCCACCACTACGAAGTTATATGTATCTTTATGTTTTTGATGAAGCTTTGTAAAATGTTTTTAAAATTTTTAAAGCACTTAAAAATATGTTATGAAAAACTTTTTTATAAAGTGAATTTGAAAATGGATGTAATTATCAGTTATATGTATTGTTTTGAAAACAACATATATTTAATATATTGAAAAAAATTCTACTGGAAAAAAATTCAACATAGCTTTACATCAAAGCCTATGCAATAATTTGTATTTCCTCTCCATTAAAAAAAACTTTAATTAGTCACATCTATCAACCCTTCCAAAAATGTATAGTATTGTGCGTATAGTGCACAACTCCATATGAAATGGACTTTGTCAACTCTAGTTGGCAACTCTAACTACAAACCAACGTAGCGATATGAAATTACATATACTAAGACTAAGTTGTCAAATCCATTCCAAAATAAAGCATCTAGCAACGTAGCAATATGAAATTACACATACTAAGTTGTCAAATCCATTCCAAAATAAAGCATCTAGCATGGGCTATATAAATATTAAATCAATAATTAAAAGTTTATTCGTGGATTCTTGTAGCATATAAAGTCTCCATTTTAATTTAAAGAAAGGAGCATGGCTTTGATTCGCCACAACCAAGATTGATCCTAAGTTGTTTTGAATTAAATATTTTGATTATTGCTTGATTTTCTTATAATAATGTTATGGTAAAATGATACGTTATCCCACTTTGAAGAATGGGATGTTTCCTCGCCACGTAGTTTTCGTCCATCTAAAAATATGAAATGTTGCGTTCAGATTTGACACTTTCATTATCTATAATGTGGTTGGTCTGACGTCAGCATTTGATATATATATATATATATATATATATATATATATATATATATATATATATATATATATATATATTGCATTTGATAAATTGACATTCATCCAATTGTTAACTCACCTTATTTTCAAAGATTTCGATTGTTGTATTTGTGAAGTATGGATAATTTTATAGAAATTTCTTTTTATTTTGAAATGTAGAAATTTTGGTGATTTTTATTAATTAATTATAAATGTTTGAGAATATTTTTGTTAAAATATTTAAATTTTTAAGAATTTTATATAGTTTTTATAATTTTTTTTTGGTGATTGTTAAGGTAAAGTAATTTTGTCCTATAAAATTTGGGTGAATAATTTTTAGCCCTGTTGAGAATTTTAATCTTCAAATTTTATGGTTGTATGTGAGAAGATCAATGTGATTCTTATTTTTAGCAATTAAAATTATTTAAATTTGTGCTATTAAAATTATTTAAATGTGTGCTAGTTAATTTTAATGAAGAAATTTGAAACGATTAACTAATTGTATTTCCCCAGATGGGGTGACAAGTGGACAGAGCCAGAGGACAGATGGCATGGGGCAGCAATGGGAATTAATAACCCCTGCCACCAACCTACCATCCATTATTTCAAAATGACTCACACTCAGCGGAGAGTTAAGGCAGTGCGCCTGGACAACTTCGCAGGATTAATGGCCCCCTGCATGAGCTAGACCGAGCAAACTATCCTAGGCACTGGGCCTAGGAAATCCCTCACCTCGGCTTTCATGACAAGCCCACCTGTCAACTCGGGCTACACTATGAAGGCAATTTCCTTAACGAATTCTTTCATTTTCCCTCTGCAATTTCTCTTGCTCCTCGGTTCTCTCGAGCTCTCTCGAGCTTTCCCCACTAGTCCCTCTGCCCTTCGCCTTCACTCCACCATAGGCTAGCCTTCGCAATCCCTCCACCATGCCAAGAGAGAGGGGGAAGTCCAGAAGAGAATCGTTGTATTACAACGCCCTCTCCAGGTGCAACAGACTCACCCCATCTAAGTTAGCTCTCATTGCAATTTGCACCTCTAGTCCCAGGCATAATAGCTAGGGACCGCCTCAGCTTCCCTCGTCACCCCCTCACATACCTCCTTTGATCCCTGGAAATCGCTCAGTCAGAGAGGAGGTGCCACCTCCGACAGAGACCACTCCTCTGCTCANTTAGCACGGGTAGTTGCATGGTGGAGGAAGAAATTCCCCCAAGCAAGCAGGTGGAGAACCATACGACGAGTGTTGGCGAGGAAACGAAGGTGGAGACTCATTTGCTCTCCCCAAACCAACTCTCGGATGAGCACCTCCAAATCATTTTCAAAATTTGGCAAAAGCAAAACAACCAACTGCACATTCAATGCATCCTCGGCTATAGAATGAATATTTTGTTTGATGCTTTGGCGGACGCTCTAGCGTGGAATCGTTGCCCAACATGCGGCCAGAAGTTTGTCCCTTCCTACAATATCCATGGCAACCCCAGCTCGCACAAGGAATAACACCTCCAGGTTTTTTGTTTGTTATCCTTCTGGTTTTGTCACCTCTCCAAAGATGGGTAGAATCTTTGCTTCTCGACGCAGCTAGATGGTCATGGCGACCAGTTTCTGATCATTATTTTGTTCACACTATTTTGTTTAAGTTGTGGTGCATCAAACCCTAAGTTTTTTATGAAAGCCATCTGTTACGGTTTCCCTTTTGTGACAGAACAGGTGGCTAATAGATGGCATTGTACATACATTAGCAAAAATTAATATAAGGATTTTATTTTATTTACAAAAAGAAAACTAATTGTATTGAAAAAAACCAAATACATTTTACAACTCAATATTGAAGAGATTGTAACATCCATTCCATCTCTATGATATTGATATTAACATATCAATTCAATAATATTATACAAAACTAAAAATATAATAATAATAAATTAATATGAGATAAATAATATTCATTCATATATATATATATAAACTATATCACAAAATAAAATAAAAAATGTTAAGCAATTTTGGTTAACACTATTCCTACATTTTTTTTATCAACTATAATATTAATTACCAAACACATATAACTTAAAAAATTGTTAAGCAATTTTGGTTAACACTATTCCTACATGTTTTTTTATCAACTATAATATTAATTACCAAACACATATAACGTATGATAGGGTGATTCATTATTTATAATAATTCATTGCTTTGTAACTACCTCAGTATGGCCAACGCGGTAGTGGTGTTTAGTGATTTCCCACCGGGTAATTAATAGTTCCACCTTTCATATCCAATATCTCTTTTGTGGTTTTTGAGTTTTTCATTGATCTCCAGGTTAGTGTGTTTTTGCTTTGTAACAAGGTTTTCTTTGTTCTTAGTGTGTCAGGAAGCTTATTTTTATTAGAGCAAATTGTGTTCAAAGTGTCTAGTGTAACTAGTAGATGTTCCTTATTGTGTTTGCACATGTGCATGAGCTTTTACACAAACATGATTTACAATGTGTTATTGATTTTATGTGAGCATTTTATCTACATGGTGTTTTTGATAAATTGGCATTCATTCAAGTGTGTTACTTCATCTTCAAAATTCTTAATTGCATTGGTAAAATTTTGTATTTGAGAAAACAATGTGTTTGCCATTTTAAGTGATTAAAATCGTTTAAATTTATACTAGTTTTAGTGAACATGTTTGAAATAATCAACTAATTGTATTGAGAAAAATGATATGCATTTTATAACCCAATATTGAAGAGACTATGCATCCATCTTATGTCTCTGATGTTAATATCAACATATATCGATTCAAAATAAAATATTATACAAAACTAAAAAAAATAATAATAAATTTAATGTGGGCTAAAGAATTCTCTCTCTATATATAAACTATATCATATCAAATATTTGAATAAGAAAAATCTTTGACAATTTGGTTTAGCACCATTCTTACCTATTTTTTATTAACTGTAGTATTAACATGTCATGTATGATATCAAGTATCTATGTTTTAACTCGAGATCTTTTAAGTATCAAAAGATTTGATTTTCAATTTTTTTTTGTATTCCTCTTAGTATCTAATAGATTCTGAATTAAGATCAAATTAAGTTGGCTTTTAGAAATCCAATTTATTACCACTTAAGTGGCTTTGTTTCTACCTAATTAATGACAACTTTGTTTATTTGATAATATACATATGTCTCATCTAAAACATGAAAACTTTGATCAATATTTTCTTCAAAATACATGATAAGGTTCAAATCTTCATGAGATGGGCCACTGGAAGATCACAGAGTTCATAAACGAACAAACACAGGAACAACAGAGAACTGTTTTGTAAATGAATGTAAACTCTAAAATTTTTACAAGATTTTGGATACAAAATCTATGAAGGATACTATGTAAACTGAGGATTAAACTCAGTACACTGTAACATTACAGATTTTTTGGGAATGACTATGTAAAATCCCACGGGATGAAGAAGAAAAAACCACTCAATATGAAGTATGTAGACATACTATATCACAAGAATACACCAGAAAGTGTATCTACAAAATGTTCAAATTTTCACAACTATTTTCATTGTTTGAATCATAATATTTTTCTTATACCATTCTATATATCTTCATTGTTAGAATCATAATATTTCTCTTATATCATTCTTTGTATTGTAATATTTCCGGTATATCATTCTTTATATATATCCTCATTGCTGAAATCATAATATTTCTCTTATATCATTTATATTGTATATCATTCTTTATAGCTCATTCTTTTGTAATAAACTAATTCCTTCTATCTTGATCTTGTTATTTGTTTGAAATTGTTTCTTGTTATTTTTTTTTTTTTTTTAAATAAATTTGATGTAAAATAAAGTCTTTTGCTATGTTGTGCTACATATTACTTTCAAATGATTCATTTTGAGTGGATAAGGTCAAGGCCTATGCAATATATGGCTTGTAGCATGAATAGGAACGCAAAACTATATTAAATTATTGATGCTAGTTGGCAAGTGGAGCTACTTTTGTTTTTTGTGGTCACATCCACCATTGGTCCCCATGATTTATAGCATTATCTACGCATATCTCCTATGAATAGACTTTGTCAATTTATTCCTGAAATATGACAATGAAATTTCAAAGATCATTAAACAAAGCATCATAACGTGGGGGTTGTATAGAGAAGTACTGGGGGTTGTATAGAGAAGTACTTATGTATATATATTAAATAAAGAATAAAAAGTCTATTCATAGATTATCGTAATATATAAACTCCCCACATTTTTAATTTAAAAAAAGAATTGCTTCGATTTCGGAAATGGTATGTCTACTTCAATAAAAGAGTTAGCCTCCCTTAGGGTGGGAGAGAATTTGTTGTAATAAACATTTTTGTTARATTTCTTCTTCATTATTTCACTTTGAATAATGTGTTTTAGCCATCATTTTTAGTTACAATTTGGCACTTCCAAAATAATAYGGAATGTTGGRGGCACGTATTAGAAATGCATAGTACTTTGCCTTGTGAWTMAAGATATCAACGGTGAAGTGATTTGACGTCTGTGAATTGACATATTTCCCATAATTGATGTATCCGTGAGTTATTTCAATGCGTAGACACATAAAAGTCTTTTCTGGAATATGGGAATGGGTCCCACTTATGGGCGTTGTTACTATCTTCATCTGTTAGGCAGTTCAGAGAATTAATTTTTAAATATATAAATATTTGTCAAGTACAATTTCAGTTTGTCTAAAGCATTTGGAAAAGATGGAAAGAAACGTTACAAGTTCAAACTCATGGAGGGTAGGATATGTGTACTTTTTTAGATTTTAGTAGTCAAATCTTGAGTGGAGGGGTTCCTTGTCCTACAAACAGGGGGATCTACAATTTTTTTTTCTCAAATCTTGGTAAAAAATTTAGAAAATTGTTGTAATTGTAAATATTAGTTGTTGAGATTGTACATATTAAAATGTTTTTTCAAGGCATTGAATCCATTTATGTATTCAAAAATGCAATTTCAAAAATAAAAAAATTACAATTTCACTAAAATTTACATAACTAGATTTCAATACTTAAATAAAAAAAATCCAAATTCTAAAATGTTTAGACTTCTTCTTTAAAAAAATTCCAAACCAAATTCTTTTCTATTTAACAACTCTATATTTAAAAAAAATTCATATAAATAAATATCAAAATTTATACATACATTTTCATTATTAAAATAGATAAATGAATTTAATTAATATATTTTCATCAATATTTTACTATTACTAAAATATATAATATAGTTCCCCGAATGGGGTGATATGTATGTCCACATGATGGTCATTCAGATAAATGCAGGCCTCAATACCTAGTGGCCCAAGCTCCAAGGGGAACATGTGGACAACGTTTGGTTTAATTACCTCCCCCTTCTCATTAAGGTGACTATCACCCTGCAGTAGCGTGCAATGCATAGAGTGTTGGTTTATGGTACTAGTGATAAGAAAGGAAGTTGTAGCATGCTTGTGTTGGTAGTTAATATGGTATGTTTGCACCAGGAGAAGTGTAGGTAAATTTGATGGAGTTGTGGATTGTGGGGCCGCATTTTCATGCTCGCCCGTGTCTGGTTTGGGAGCCTTATGCACATTCCCTCCTGTTGTTTACAAGATTGCTCAACTCCCTTCCCCGAATTGTGAGAATCTTCATCCTTTTCATGCCTCGTGAGAGAGCTAGAGTGCGAAGGGGCTCCAGGTCCTTTAGATATTTGGGGAGCGACAAGGAAGTCCAACGTCCTTGGCTAGTGACATGATCAATAAATTTGGTTGCATAAAGGCCCAGGTTGTTGAACCACAAAGAAAATCAGCTCAAGCAAAAGACAGGAGGAATTTGATGCAGACTCTAGATGACGACATGGTTTGGGGATGTATGGTTGAATGGTATGAGCTTGAGGATGAGCTAGTGTTCGAAACTGAGAGGATTTTGGGCCCTCCGCTACAGAACACGTCTTTGGTTAAGGTAGACGAGAATGTTCCTATCCCTCTAGAAACACCCCTATCCCGTGACCTCTCCTCACATCCTCAGCATGACGCGACGAACAACAACTCAAAGGCGAAGCCACAAACTGTCGGGCCGATGGAGGAACATTTGTGATTAATCTTTGAGATTCGCAGTGAACGGGCGAACCAACGATACAAAAAGGAAATGTTTGAACAAAAGGTCAATGTGTTAAGTTTTTACTGTTGTTATTAGGTTATTTCCAAATTTCATGAGCATTCAATGCATTTCCAAAACAACAGTATAAAGAGGATCACTGAAAGAAACACGATCACAAGGTACACAACATTTTATCATGGGAAACCCTCATGGGGGAGAAAACCCAGCAAAACTTCCTCGATAATAGATTGCCAATACAATGCTACAACTAAGACTAAAACACCAAAGATAGACCAAGACCAAGCATGCACCTCTCTTCTCCTTCGTTAGACTTCTTCTTGCAACTGCAACTGCCTTCAAGATATGCACACTAGATGAGTGAGTGAGTGTATTCAAATGAGACATCATCCTCACATATAAATACAAGTTGTGAGGTGGTGCTAGGGTTGTGTCTCTTCACTTGGTGGAGTCGACTTCTCCTAGAAGTGGCTAAAACCACTTTATAATTACTAGGGGCCGACTTTACAAATACCACCATACAAATACATGTTGACCAGTCCACAAAAGGGGATTTGATCTTATACAAGACCTCACTTGATCAATCCGCAAAAGGGGATTTGATCTATACAATAATAACTCAAATATAATTAGAATATTCTTCAAAGTTACAATATTTCAACACTCCCCTTTAATGAAAAGGGTATTCTACTGACATGACTCAATACAACATCATCAAGAGAAGGAGAGGGAAACATCACCATCAACATCTGGAACATTGACTGACACATCTATAAATCATCAAAAAAAATTCTCGTCATCAATATCATCATTGTTTATAGCATGGAGTTGGAGTAACATCATCATCATCAACAATAGCATGAAGATGGAACATCAACATCAATAGCAAGAAGTTGGAACAACAATATCAACAACTTGGAGTTGGAACAACATCATGAACAACATGAAGCTTTAACAACATCATCAACAACACGAAGCTAGAACATCATCATTACAATACCCATGTTTCCCCCATCTTGTAAATATAACTATAACTTGTCAAAAAGACTATGGGCAGACTGAATGTGTGTGGATGTTGGAATTAATGGACCTTTTTGTTATAAAAGGTAATGTATGTATTTTTGTTATTAAATAAAATGGATAGTGTTGCATAATTGTTGAAGGGGTTTGCCAAGGTAGATCACGATGTTATGAGAGAGATGGTGAGGGGAACCAACAATGGTTGAGATGACCCCCACCAGACCAATACCTTACTGGATTTAAAGTACTTAGACCCAAAACAGTCCTATGACCCAGAAATAAGTTACCAGTCAGGCTGGTAGTTGGGAAGTCCTCCTCAAGAGTTAATGAGGAGATGGTCAGAGTACCCATCTGAAAGACTTCCTGACCTGACCACGAACTGGGGTTTCAGACACACACAATATTGTTGATGAAGGAAAGAAAAGAAGGGAATCTGTGGGCAGAGAGGAGGACTTGCAAAGAAGATGAGTCGAGAGACCATTCTTCAACAAACAAAAAAAGAGTGTGTGCAACTCTCTGGTTCTGAGGAAAACTGAACAACAAGCTTTCTCTGGGTGCAAGAAGTTGTTAGCATCATTTTTAGTCCAAGCCGATAAACAGGGTTGTAGGAAGACGAGAGACTAAGGAAGCACTCGTTGCATACCCCCTTGCTTGGTGAAGAGAAAACTAATTGCCAAGTTCTTGTGGGAGGAGGAGAGCGGTCTCCGTCCCTGACTGTTGCTGAACAAGAAGGACGAGTCTCTCTCAAGGGATAATGATCTAGCTAGGGGGTGGCCAGCAGTATATTCGTCCAGGAGTTGTTGTGCCTACAATTGGGTGGAAATGGGCACCCCTCTCAGCAGTTGCTTCACGATCCAGTTTTCTTGATAAGTATTCTTATACTTTGTGCACTATAATTGAAATGATGGTCGAATGTCTGTGTTTATGATTAAATTTTACATTGTTTGATTAATCATTAGAGATACTTACTATTTTTCTGTAAGCCCCTATATTTACATGGTTTTTGTTTGCCTCTTCTTAGCAATAGGAGAACTATTAGACATGGGTTTTCAGATGAATTTAAGAATAATTTTACGATTTTTGTACTTGTTGGAAAACCCTTAAGGAAATTTTCCAAGGAATGATTTTATAATATAAGAGTCGGGGTAGACTTTGTTGGGACACCTCAGTCATGTTAACCCCTCAATTCACCTTCGCAGGTCACTAAATTCGAGCTCTGTGGAAGGATGGCGCCTCCTTCAAACACTTCGCCGGTGTGACTAAGGGCTCATGTCCATGACCCTAACCGAATCACAGTTAAGAGTTGAGCGTGCAGCCCTGAGACTTGTCAAAGAATCACTATGACCAGGACCTTAGAACCCTTCGCTAGGTCCGAAAGGAGCTAAGTTATCTTTGGCTTCGGGACTTCAGGAGTTCGGAGCTCCGTGATGCTATGACTTTACTACCTTCAAAACCAACCGAAGGAAACCTACTGGTGCAGTTACCGGCGAGGTTGACCAACATCTGGTAGTTTCCTTAACCGTGACTATGGGATATGTCCCATTGTTAAACCTTGATCCATTTACTGGTCACGAAGTGACGAGAACCGTAGATCCAAGGACATTCAGGATCTTCCATGACCATTGGATCTAAGTCGTGGTCAATCTAGTGTTGACCACTCTGAGTGAAAAGGAGTGTTAAGCGGTTGGAACTTCCGAACGTCGAACTCGCGAACTTACGTGAACCATAGATCCGAGGACGCTTCGAGATCTTCCCTGACCGTTGGATCTATGTCGCGGTCAGTCCAACGTTGACCAATTCAGAAGAAAGGGAGTGTTAAGCGGGTAGAACCCACGAATGTTGAAGTCGTGAAGTGACGAGGACCATCAATCCGAGGATGCGTCGAGATCCCTCCTAACCGTTCGATCTAGATTGTGGTCAGCCTGGCGCTAACCACTCCGGGAGTAAAGAGGAAATTACACAGCGGAACCCCTGAACGCCGAAGTTGTGAAGCAACGGAGGCCGTAGATCTATGGATCTGCGTGGACCCATATCGACCGTGGGATATAAGGGGCATTGGGAGGCTGCTAGCGGGATCTCAGACTTAGAAGATCCGGGAGATTTCGCAGGTAGGAGAAGCTAGAAACTCTTAGAGGCTCTCAGTTCGGAGTGATGTGGCACGCTGACGTCACCTAGGGTGACGTGGACCCATGTTCGGCATGCCATGTGTCGCCTTGATTCATGCTTTTTATAGGTCTCATATGCCCATTAGAACATGACATGTGTCAACCATTAATGGGGCGACATGTCATCTATGCCCTTTTCTTCGTGTCACCCCCCTGGCGCATGCTCGCTTGGCCTAAAAGCTAGTGGAGTACCTTGGGACAACGGGACTTCGGGACTTCGGGGAACATGGGATGTTGGAATATTGGGGTAAATCGGTCGAAGGCCCGAACCTACCTGCCCCTGTCTCTGCGTTTAATGTGCCACCACGTGCAAATATGGACCCTTCAGGAGTTCGAGGTTTCGTAACTCCGAAGGCTTGGGTATAGTATCTTAGATAAGTCAAAAGGGCCAAAGGCTAGAGCCACGTGGCAGGATTTCATGGATTCAAGACTTTGGAGGATATGCATATAGAAAAAAAGGGCATTCAACGTTGAAGTGTCGAACACCAAAATCACATAAGCCTGTACATTAAACGAGGTTGTAACTTCCAATCCAAAGCTCAGATTTGAGCATGGTGACAGTTGTTGGAAATCTCTTGGTGAGTAGAAGAATATGGAGATCTCAGGAAGACGATCCGAGATGATTGAGAAAAGAGAAATTTTTATACCCCATCCCTCTAATGGATACCCAAGGGGTTGGGTGTGTTACAATCATCAACATGTGGAAACTGAATGAGACAGGTGCTTCAACAAAAACATCAGTGGTACTCTGACAGATCGTCCTTACCGGACCTTCGGGATCTTCCCAGGAATCATAAGATTCCCTAGGATATAAAATCCTAACTGAGCTACCACTACTGACCACAGTTGGCATATACATGCACAGGTACTCTAATAGACCCTCCTTACCGGACCTTTGGGATATGCCCAGGGATGATCAGTCCCCTAGGATATAAAATCCTAACGGAGCTACCTGTTGTTTGTCAGGATACCATAGTGTCATCAGAATTAGTCCCCTTTCAAGGGAGGTCGTTTCAGATAATACCAAGCTTGTCTCGAAAGTAATCAAACTTCACATGAGACAGAGGCTTAATCAGCACATCTACAACCTTCTCATATGTGCCAACATATTGGAGCTTTACAGGTCCCCTCTGCATCATATTACGAATGTAGTGGTACCTGATCTCTATGTGCTTCGACTTATCATGGAACATTGGGTTCTCCATCATCTTAATACAAATCTGGTTATCACATAGAATCGCGGTGGCTTCCATATCCAGATCGAATAGACCTGTCAACAACTTCCGAAGCCATATGGCTTCACAACTGGCAGAACATGTTGCAATGTACTCTGCTTCTGTCGTGCTGAGAGAAATACTGGATTGCTTCTCGCTTTTCCATGAAGTCATGGTTGACCCCAAACTGAAACAACATTCTGAAGTGCTCCTTCAGTCTGAAGCACTTCCAACCCAATCTGAATCAGTATAACCATACAATATGAAGTCATGATCTCTAGTATAATAGAGACCATAATCCAACATACCCTTAAGGTATCTCATCACATGCTTTGCAACTATAAGGTGAACACGTTTGGGCTCCACCAGATACTAACTCAAGGTGTTCACAACAAAGCATATATCTGTCCTTGTATTCGTCAGATACATCAATGAACTAATAATCTGTCTGTATAGAGTAGCATCAACCAACTCTGACGAAGTATCGACCAAGAGCTTCAAATTCGTTTCCATGGTTGTCGTCATGGATTTACATTCCAACATATCAAATCTCTTCAGTATTTCAACTGCATACTTCCATTGGTTAAGGAAGATCTTCTTTGGGCTCTCCCAAACTTCAAGACCTAAGAAATAATGCATCAAGCCTAGGTATTTCATCTCAAATTCTGTAGCAAGCTTCTTCTTGCAATCTGTGATGAGATTTTCTTCTCTTGTCAAAAATAAATCATCCCCATATATTAGCAATATAACTGGCTCATAATTCATAACCTTGAAGTAAAGGTTATGATCATCTTTACTCTTGGTAAATCCCAAGCTTGTCATGAAACTATCAATTATGTCATACCAAGCTCTAGGAGCTTGCTTCAACCCATACAGATATTTCTTCAACTTGCAGACACGAGTCTTTCTATATTCAATTTCAAACCCTTGTGGTTGTTCTATATACACTTCTTCTTCAATAACACCATTTAAAAAAGTTGTTTTCACATCCATCTGGTGCAACTTCCACTTCATTTTGGCTGCAATAGCTATGATGGTTCTGATAGAAGTGTATCTAGCTACAGGAGCAAATGTTTCTTCATAGTCAATACCTTCCTTTTGAGAAAATCCACAAGCCACAAATCTTGCCTTATGATTTTTAATAATTTCATTTGTTGCATGTTTTATTTTGTATATCCACTTGGAAGATACCATATCTTTGTTCTTTGGTTTGGGAACTACTTCCCATACATCATTCTTCACAATGGACTGGTATTCTTTTGTCATGGTGTCCATCCATTCTTTCTTCTGAACAAATTCTTCAAAGCAAGTAGGTTCCTTCTCTACAAGATCACACATCAAGTCCATATAGCTGGATAATGGCTTAGGCTTCTTGGTTTGTCTCATGGTTCCTTCTGGTGCACCATATTTTTTGTGTCCTGACTGATTTCTCTAGCCCAAGCTAGTTTTCTCTTGTGATAGATAGTCATACGGGGAGGTTCTTGAGGTTATATCATATCATTATCTTTTGGAATCTCATCATTAGGGGTAACTACAACTTCCTTTATGGGTTTTGCAACTCTAGGAGCTACAGGTTCTTCTTCATATACTTCTTCAAGATGGATTTTTCTTGATCTCTTGAGTGTTGCATCTTCATCAAAGGTTACATCTCTGTTGATATCAATATGATGGTATCCTGGTATGTAGATTCTGAAGGCCTTAGAGACCGCATAGTACCCAACAAATATTTTCTTTATTCCCGAAGGATCCAACTTAGTTCTCTTTTCTTTCGGAATGTGTACAAATACTAGACAACCAAATATTTTGAGATGGATTACTTCTAGCTTCTTTCCAGTGAACATTTCTTTGGGGGTTTTGAATCCAAGTGCACTATGGGATAATATTTTCTATAGATATATTGTTGTTCTTGTTGCTTCAACCCACAAGTGCATTGGAAGATCTTGATCATGAATCATAGTCTTTATTGCTTCCATAATCGTTCTATTCTTTCTTTCTGCTACACCATTTTTAGGATTATAGGGAGTGGTGAGCTCCCTCTTAATCCCTACATCTCTGCAAAAGTTTCCAAATTATTTTGAAGTGTACTATCCTCCATTGTCTGACCCGAGTTTCTTGATTTTCCTTTCAGAGAGGTTTTCTACCAAGGCTTTGAATTCCTTGAACTTTCCAAGTACTTCATCTTTTGATTTCAAGAAATAAACCCAAGTTTTACGAGAGTAATCATCAATAAACGATACATAGTATACATACCCTCTTAGAGAGGTTGATGGCATCGAACTGCATACATATGAGTGGACAAGTTCTAAGATTCCTTCTGCTTTACTGTTGCTCTTTGGAAAATAATTATTTATGTTTTTTCCTTGTGAACATCCCTTGCATACACCTTCATGATCAACCTTTAGTTCTGGTAAACCTGTAACTACCTTGCTCACATATAGTAAGGATTTGTAGTTGATGTGAGCTAGCCTTCTATGCCAAAGTTCACAAGGAATTTCGATAGAGTGAGTCAAGGCTACGTCTGAGTGACCCTTTAACTTGTACAAATCACCTTCTTATATTCCAATAACAACTACATCTTCTATAGTTTTTCCTTTAGACCACATAATAACTTCACCATCTACGAATGCAACTCTGAAACCTTTCTTATCTAGACCAGAAATAGAAAGTAAGTTCTTTTTCAAACCTGGTACATAGAGTACATCCTTCATTCTCATCGGAGTTCCTGAATCAAGTTTGTAGGTTGCTTCTCCCATTCCTTTGATTGGGTATTGATAATCATCTCCAAGTGAAACTTTTCGGGGGGAGTCCTTCTCTATAAGGCTGGAGAGAGTGTTCTTCTGACCCGCCATGTGCTTAGAGGCACCACTATATATGAGCCAAGTATCCTCTCTCCAAGTGTCACAGATCCTGAGAGAGCGGAAAACAAAACATATTATTCAATATCTTCTTTAGCTAACTTCTTGGGTGGCTCATAATCTTCAATTCCATGGGCATGATGTATTTTTTTATTTCTCCTCTTGTATTCTTCCCTTCTGGCAGGACAATTCTTAGCAATGTGTCCCATCTTATCACAATGATAACACTAGTAGGAGGAGAAATCTTTTCCCTTTCTTTGACCTTTATGATATTTCTATAACCTCTTTGGAGAGTGAGATTCTTTATGAAAGTGAGTCTCCTTTTGAAAATGAGACTTTCCCTTTCCACCCTTAGCATGAGTAGCTAGGGATTGATCTTCATCTTTTAATAGAACGACTTCTCGGTTAGCCACTCTTTCTTCTTCTTGAACACATTCTTCCCATAAATTGTCAAATTGGAGTTTTTCTTTTCTTGCACAAAAAGTTTGGATTAAGGCATCCCAAGGTCTTGTGAGACCATTAAGAGTTGTCATCACAAGTTCATCTTCATCTAAGTTGTCTCCAATTTCTTCTAACTATTCCTTGAATTGAGAAACCCTAGAGAAATAGTCTTGAATTCTTTCTCCTTTTTGTACTCTTGTATTCTTGAGTTGGGTTCTCAAGTTCATCTTACGGTTGATGTTCCTTCCTTCATACATTCTGGTTAGGGCGCCAAACATATCTTTTGGAGTATTCTTAGAAGACACTTGAGGGATCAAGTGGTATTTAATAGAGCCTGCAATTATACTTTTAGCCTTAATCATATCCTTCTTGTATTTCTCTTTGGCTACATTTTCTTCGGGCTCTGGTACATTTTGTTTTATGAATTTTGCAAGGTCATTCTCTTCAAGAATGAGTCCAATTCTATACTTCCAGGCATGGAAAATTTCCACACCTTCTAACTTGTCAACAAGCTTGGTGCTTGCATACATCTTGACCTGGAGCTAAGAAATGACTAGAAAATGAAAGTGTTCAAAAAATTAAACGAAGCTTACCAGTGGATGCGCTGGGTTGAGGCGAGTTTGCTGGAGCTGACTATTTTTTGAAAAATCCAAGTTTTACCCCTTGAAACTAAACTTGCGCGCTTCTGGACTAGTGATTTTGGTACTAGTTCTAGTTTCCTGGTTTTCTGGTACCAGTCAAAACTAGGGTTTGACTTTTCGGAGAATCCAAACAATGAAAAATTTTGCTCAAGATATCAAAATATGCGCTAGGGCAGGGTGCACTTCCCAAGGTGGTCTTTGGTAAAAAATTCCTCTGTAGTAAAAATACCTAATTTTCTTGTACGACAACAGAAACATCTAGATACCTAGTGAAAGATGCTCTATTCAATCAAGCTCTGATACCATGTTAAGTTTTTACTGTTTTTATTAGGTTATTTCCAAATTTCATGAGTATTCAATGCATTTCCAAAAAAACAGTATAAAGAGGATCACTGAAAGAAACACGATCACAAGGTACACAACCTTTTATCCTGGGAAACCCTCATGGGGGAGAAAACCCAACAAAACTTCCTCAATAATAGATTGTACAATGCCACAACTAAGACCAAAAAAACAAAGACACACCAAGACCAAGCATGTGCCTCTCTTCTCCTTCGTTGGACTTCTTCCTGCAACTGCAACTTCCATCAAGATATGGGCACTAGATGAGTGAGTGAGTGTATTCAAATGACACACTATCCTCACATATAAATACAAGTTGTGAGGTGGTGCTAGGGTTGTGTCTCTTCACTTGGTGGAGACGACTTCTCCTAGAAGTGGCTAAAACCACTTTATAATTACTAGGGGTCGACTTTACAAATACATGTTGACGAATCCACAAAACGGGATTTGATCGTATACAAGACCCGATTTGATTAATCCACAAAAGGGGATTTGATCTATACAATAATAACTCAAATACAATTAGAATATTCTTCGAAGTTACAATATTTCAACACAACTTGCTAATTGATCTCTACTATGGTCCTTAGCAGTGCCATCACGTCCAGGAGGTGCTCGATCACCCTGTCATAATTCTGGAATGGCCTTCTCCTCTTCAACAACGCCCCAGGGACAATTAGTATGGCAACCCATACTGCAGCTTGACCAAGTGATAAAATGTTGGTCTTCTCTCTTAGCTACATGTTTCAATTTTGTTTTAATGTTAACGCTTCGACTTATGCAGGGATAATAATAAAAAAAAAATAGTTATTAGCCCAAGATGGCAGCTACTTGTTTTGACTAGTTCAAAACTTGGGTTGGTTTCCTCTATTGACGACCCAAGCACAAGGATAATATGATTTCAATGTTTATTGCTCTGAAAAGATAATTTACTAAATTCTAAGTTATATATATATATATATAATTTGATTTAAGTAAATATTTTATTTATTATTGAAATATGTAGAAAAAGAGTTGTAAATGAGGATGAAGATTACTCTACATAAAATTTGGAAAAGTAAAGAGCTTTAATTGAATAAAAGTAAAAGTACATGCAATAGTTTATTTATTTATTATAAATATAAAATTCAAATTAAACCATTTTGAGTGAATATTTAAAAAAAAAGTTACATATGAGGAGAAAGATTAGTCTAAATAAAGTACATAGAGGGAACGAGGAAGTATATGGGGAAATTTAAAAGTAAAAGAAAGAGAGAAGTATATGAGAAAATTTAAAAGTAAATTACTTTATTATGAAATTTAAATTATTTCTATAGGAAGAGGGGAGTTGATGCAAAATAAAAATAAAAAATATTTTAATATTGTAATAACATATTACTGAATTAGAGGAAAGGAAATACCAAAGTGAATTTGTGTGGTTACTTTGTTTAAAGACCATGAGATTTTATTTTGGGAGGATTTAAAAAGATGTAGCTGCACATAGTCAATGGATAAAGTTTTGGACCAGTGATCTAGATCTTCAGTCTCAGTTGTAGGTATATATAATGCATCTAATAAATCCTATACAACCTTTGTGTGAAATTGAGTGAATCTATATATTTGGGCATGCAACGACAAAATAAACAAATTGATAATGAGAACTAACTGATTTCCTTATATAACCCTTTGTGCCACCATTAAAGCGTTTGAATTTACCTTACATATATAATTGGTTCAATCATTGTAATCAATGTAGGGCAAATGACAACACCAATTATACTTATTACAAGCTTCATTTATGAAAATCCAATTTGATCAATTTAAACAAGTGATCAATGTTGAATGCAAATGTATCAAATGGATAGTAGGGAGGAAAAAACAACTACAAAAACTTGAAACCTGAAACCACCACCCATGTCAACCACACTACAGCAAGGGAAGAAAAACTCATACTATATATGAAGAACCAAGAGTAATTTACTCAACATGTAATGAATTACAAAATATAGATGTCGTCCTTCAAACTCAAAACTATGAGCGGGATCTAACCCACTTATTGGTCAAAAATATGTGATGCACAAATAAAGTTACAGGAATTGTAAATAAAAATTACTGATTAAAATTTCTCTGTATACATGCGATTAAATATGAATATCAAACATTTTTTCTTATTTTGAAAAAAAAAAAATTACCCTTTTCGGAAGAAAAGTGAAAGTATCTTTTTAATATTCGTAATGAAAAACCTTGGAAATTTCATAAAACAAACATATGTTGGATCATGTTGTCATTGATGCCAATGGTTTGATTATTTGGGATATTGTTGGATCATATGTCATTGATGTAAATGGTTTGGTTTGATTGATGTCATTGATTGATGTCAAGTAATTGATTGATATGATGAGAGTGATATATTGATAAAGATGGATCAATGAGTTGTCATTGATACATGATGCATAGTTGATATATATGATGCAGTGGTGAATTGATGCAAAGATAAATCATTATTGTCTTATCATGGTTGATAAGGTGCACAAATGGATGAACTCCAAAGTGGTCCCCTTATGGTGAAATCCCTCATGGGAAGACGCTTTACGGATTGGGCTATCCTAGAAGAACGGTTGGAGGACCCATGCTTGTATGTGGAATAATGAGATGAAGATCAATGAAGTTGTTGGTGAAACTATCCTAGATGGATAGTGCTTGACATGCCATTTCCGGTGGTATGTGGAATGTCACATAACTCCTCACGGTTTGAGAGT
>ML805547.1:272263-292287 GCA_009831015.1 Picea engelmannii
GGGGTCTCCAACTTCTCATGGCCATAACTCTCTAACCGTGAGGAATTATGTGATGTTCCACATACCACCAGAAATGAAATGATAAGCACTATCCATCTAGGATATTTTCCCTGACAAGTTCACTTTCCTTCATCTCATTATTCCACAATTAAGCATGGATCCTCTTACCCCACAAAGCGTCTTCCCGTAAGGGCTTTCACCATAAGGGGACCACTTTGGAGTTCATCCATATTTACTTCTTATCAACCATGAAAAAACAATAATGAGTCATATTTACATCAAACAATATTGGGTTCATTACCCAAACCTTTGTGCTACGGGGCTTTCTTCAAGGGTTGACATCAATGACAACCAACCTTAATTAACAGTAGAATCCTCTTAACTGCAACAATCACTGAAGTCGAGCAACCGATGATCAACAAATCATCAACATACAGAACTAAAAGTAGAAGTGAATCAACCATCCTGAGCATGTAGACATTCGGGTCTGATTTACAACGTATAAAGTTCTGTGACAGCATGTAGGAATCCGTCTTGGCATACCATTCCCTCGGAGCCTGCTTGAGGCCATAAAGTGACTTCTTCAGTCGACATACCAAAGATGAGTCTTGCATAAATCCTTGCGGCTGCTCCATATAGATCTCCTCAGAGATATCACCGTGAAGAAATGCATTATTCATGTCCATCTGATGAACTTCCCATCCTTTGGTTTCCGCAATGGCAAGTGCCAATAGTATGGAAACCATCTTCGCTACTGGAGCGAAGGTCTCATCATAGTCAATACCATAAACCTGCTGAAATCCTCTGGCGACAAGCTTGGCTTTGTATCTGTTGATCTGTCCATCCGTTGAGCTCTTGGTCCTGTAGACCCATCTGCATATGACAAGTTTCCTCCAAGAAGGAAGGGGAACCAGATCCCAAGTCTGGCTCTCGAGGAGGGAGTTGTACTCCTCCTGCATGGCAGATTCCCAAAAGGTATTTCCAATAGCCTCTCCATAAGATTGTGGATATGAAGACTGAACCAAGAAAATATTCCTAGAGGGAAATGGTTCAGTGGTAGTGAGTGCAGCAGGAGGCTCCTCGAAATCATATCGAGTCCTCCTAGTATCGGCTGGATCACCAACGAGATCCCCTGCATCCTGAAGAGTAGTCTGTGCCCACTTGGGCCTTTGCTCTAGCTCTACAACTACATCCGACTATACTGACTATGAATATGAATCATCTGAGTCCTTTGAATCAGAACTCTTGTCTGAAGAAGAGTCGACATGTGCATGCTCATCATCTCGGACAAGTGGAAGAGTGAAGGTGTATGCATGCAACTGCTGAGGTACATGCGAGACACTTTCCTCAAATTGGACACTACGCTCAATGATGAGTTGGTTCAAGGGAAGATCAATAAGTCGATATCCCTTCACATCATTGGGGTATCCAACAAAAATGAACTCAGTTCTCTGTGGATCAAGTGCCTTCCTCTTTTCAGAGGGAATCCTGGCCCATGCACATGAACCAAAAATGTGAAAGTGGGTCACTTCTGGTTTAAGGCCACTCCAAGCCTCGTAGGAGGTCAAATCCTTGACATATCTATGGGGAGATCTATTTTTTATGTATGTTGCACAATTAAGTGCTTCAGCCTATAGTCTCTGTGGTAGTGACTTTGCATGAAACATGCAAGATGCCATCTCCTTTAGAGATTTGTTTTTCCTCTCAACAACTTCGTTTTGTTGCGGAGTATAGGGAACTGTATGTTGCAACTGAATCCCTACCTCATGGAAAATATTATGGATCTCATGATTTACATACTCTCCCCCATTATCAGTTCGAAGGACTTTGATCTTCTTTCCGGACTGTGTCTCAACCAGGGCTTTGAAATCTTCGAGGTGTTGAAAGACCTCATATTTTTTCCTGAGAAAGTAGATCCATGTAAAACGTGAGAAATCATCAACAAAAATGAGAACAAACCTCGCTTTGCTAATGGATGGATGCGAAAAAGGACCCATAAGGTCACTGTGGATCATATCTAAAGGTGTGGAAGCTCACTGCGACTTTCCTTTGTTGAATTTCTCTTGAGGGTGTTTTCCGAGAACACATCTCTCACATACTCCCTTGGAGAAATGGATATCTGGTAGACCATCAACCAATATTTTCTTGCTAAGTTGTTGCATGTATCTGAAATTCAAATGTACAAACCTTTCATGCCATATCCTACTACTTTCATCAACATGAGTAAGCATTAAATCAGAATCAGGTTCAATGAATTCAGAAAAAGTATACAATCTAGACTGATGATTTACCTCATCAGTAGAAACCTTGGAGTTGGTTTGCATGTCGTAGATGTCCACAAAATTTGGTGTGAATATGAATTTCTTTCCAGTGTCAGAATTCATCATCTAATACACGGAGATAATTTTGACAGAAAATTTGGGAACGTGCAACATATTCTCGAAGCTTCCGTTGGTTAGTTCAATCCTTCCTTTGCCGGTGACTTCGACAGAAGAGTTGTCCCCCATCAAAATGGGAGGACCTTTGCATGCATCCAAAGAAGAATATACTTCTTTTGAGGGAGCCATGTGATGTGATTCTCTTGAATCAACGATCCAAGCATCGTGAGAGGAGTTGATGGCAATCAAGGCATGGCTAGAATTTTCTTTCTTGGAATTCGGATATTCTAGCTTCTTCTTCTTGGCACCATCGGGGATGTGATCTCCAAGGTTGTTTTTCTGAAGTATTTGAGACATCAGATTTTTTTTTTTTCATGCATGCGGATTCTGAATGGAATCCTTTGTGACAGTACGTGCATTTCTCCCCTTTTCTTCCCTTTTCCCCTTTGGATCGAGAGGCATCGGTGAAGGGTTGTGTGTACCCTTCCTTCTTCGGATGTGCATGAGATTTATATTTATCTTTATCTTTAGATTTATGATATTTTTGGTTGCCATCATGCACAATTAGTGCATGCGCCCTTGGGCCTTTGATTGTGCCCATGTTGATGAGCTTGGTTTGCTCTTGTGTCAAGGATTCAATAAAGTCCTCAAGAGAAGGAATCTTCTAGGTGGCTCTAGGGGCGAATAGGACAGTATGGAATGTGGATATGAATACAGATAATTCAGGACCAAGCTTAGAGTGAATGGTGAGAACCATTTGTTTCTCCTCCTTCGATTTATCAACCCCACAAGATTTGATTTGCAACAGTAAATCCTTGAATTTTGTAAAGAAATCTTGGATATTATCGAAGCTTTTTGGATCCAATGCGAGCAGCTCCACCTTCAGCATGTGTCCCCTCATATCATCCCATTTTCCAAAGAGACCTTCCAAGGTGGTCCAGGCTTCATTGGGAGTCTTACAGGAAGATATATGAAAAAGGAGATCGGGAGAAATAAGACTGCAAATTGTTCCGAGTGCCTCATCCATGCAATTTAAATACTTGGATTTTTCTATGGCTGATGTTGGTTATGTATCTGTATTCAAGGTTAACCTGTAAAAACCTCTGGTTCAGATATGTATGGCTATTTTCTCCTTCCATGCAAAATAGTTGTAAGGTGTAAGAATGAATTCTTTTTGGAAATCCATCTTTTCGTTGTCTTCAATCTTTTGTACCTGTAAAATTTTTTGGTGTAGCTTTTGCTTAGTAGTCTGTCGGCTCTGATACCATGTAAATGTGTTGAAACTACACATAATATATATATCTAAACAATAATACACACATTTGTAGAGATAATTGGAGAAACACGAAGAAGGAGAGAAGGAATGAAAGAATTCTCATTAACCGTTATGAATAATGAATAATTTACACATGATATACTCTGTATAACTCAATGAGTGTGCACTGGAGGAGAACCAATGCTCCATAGTGGTGGTCTAGAGTGATATGGACACACACCAGTAGTTGTGGGAGTGAACTTCCACCTAATCTAGTCTCTCAGGCAGTTACGGGAGTGAATTGCCACCTAGTCTAGTCTCTCACGCAGTTACGGGAGTGAACTGCCACCTAATTGAGTTAACTAGTCAACTAGTCTTCAGTTAACCGACTGAACAAAGAGTAGTGAGGAGTTAACTCACATAATCAATGGTAATGCGCCAGTCTAGTGATGATACCAAGGCAAGGTCGAATTAGCGTGGTGATGATCCCAATGTTGCATGGTGACAAAACCAATGCAACATTTAAACTGAACTCAACTAGTCAAACTGAAGTGTCAACTGAAAGAGAATATTCTCCAAGTGGAATATTCTCCCCTAAAATATAGGAGACTGGATAATGACTAATTATGACTAATAAACAAGGAAAAACCTTAGGAAAAATAAATCCTAGGTGTGTGTGAAGTAACTCCAACAAAATATACCTTAATTGCAAAATTGTTTTTAGTTTGAGTTGCATATGTCAAGCTAATTTCAATGTTTCTTCAAGTTGATCCAATATTTCAATCCTCCATCAGTCAAGCCAATCTTGCAATCCTCCACCAATGAATTGAGAATGAAAGGAGCGTGGAAGCTCATATAAGTTGGGTGTGCAATTCTCTAGAATGAATTGAAAACTACCATCTATCTTTGCAGTTAAAAAATGCCATATGACCTTCAACTTCTCATCATGATAATTTGTATCAAATCCAATGAGATCAAATTTCAGTACTACTTACAAGAAGATCCAATATCTAATTTGATCTTAGTTTTCAGTTCAATCAGATTCAACTTAGCTACCACATCCATTAAGACGTTGTCAAATTTCTATCACCTCCAAGAAAAAAATGTGTATACATGATGAAGTTGATCTTATGTCTGGTTCATTTGTGGGGTGAAAGTGTGTATACATGAGGGAATCAATCTTATGCCTGGTTCATTCACATAGGAGATAAGAGACTCTACAAGGTAGGATTCATCACGTGTTAGTTGATGGTTGGGATGCTTATAAGAGGTGACTAATCCCTTCCTTCCTGGAAGGGTATGTTACATTCTTGCTTCTTTTTCATATAGGTATCTGACCACCTTCACATAGAGAAGGTATGATCCAATCAGACTTGCAACTCCCCTACAGTTATACAAAGTAGAGTAATACTTTGACGAAAAAACTTAGAGATTAGTGCAAATATTACATGCCAATGTGCTTTAAGGTGAAGATGAATGATTATAGAGGCTACATATAATGAACTAGGCCACCAAAAGTGTCCTTTGGGATTTAATTCTAATCATTTGAATAAGACAATTATTTAAACCACCAGTAATCACCTAGGATTTCTATCAACAACTCCTCCCAGTGACCACTTGCTAAGTCATGTATCTAAAGATACCACAACAGTAACCTCCAAATGAATACAATTCCCCGTATTCCATGTTCAGTGGAACCTATCTACATTAACATCTACTGAGATCGAATTGGTCTATCAAACCTTAAGAAGGTAAGGGATTACTTACAATTCTTTAGAATTTTGTTTCTATGCTAGAGAAGCTTTCCAAGATCACCATAGTTTTATTGAGTTAAAAGGTTAGGAAGGTCGGTAGTGTGACAAATATTTTGAAATTGAGATCAAATCTAGGTATAGGCTCGACAATCTAAGAGAAAGCGCTTTTCATCTTCAACCTTCTTAGTGTCACAAAGGTGACACACTGTTTCATCCTAGGGCGTTTTAGGAATTGACCAATGCCTAGTTTCCCTATGGAATTCGTGAGAATTTGTTTTTATCTTAGCAAGAATTATTTTTTCTTTACACTTGTAAAAAAATACAGATAATTTTGATATTCTAGATTAGGGTTGATTACATCCTTATAATACCTTTTTTTTTTTTCCCTTTAACTCTTTAACTCTTTATCACACCACATTTTCTCCTTAATTTTGTTTTAATGATATTTTTAATAGTATTCATATTCTGCAAAATGTTGTCTTCCATGATTCCCCAATAACTTATCTAAGACTAGACATTGCTATATATAATTTAACTCTTTATCACATCACATTTTCTCCTTAATTTTGATTTAATGATATTTTTAGTAGTATTCTTATTCTGTAAAATGGTGTCTTCCATGATTCCTCAATAACTTAGCTAAGACTGGACATCTCTCTCTCTCTCTCTATATTTTAGATTTCATCCATATTTTAATATTATTAAAGTTAAATCTGATTTATGGAATTTAATCTTATTTCTGGAATGTTTATTATCTTAATAGAATAATACCAATGTAAAGAGAAGAGAGTGATCTCCATGAAATCAATTTTTTTTCCAAAGTGGGGAATATTAAAAAAAATTGTTTCCACAAAAGTTCTATGGTAGTCATGAAAATGATGATAGAAGATAGAATTTATTTGTTTTTTATTTAAAAATATTTAAACGAAAAATAATGAAAACCCATGTTACAATTAAAATTAATAACTCAAAATAATATTAGTGATTATAGTAATATTAGCAGTTTTAGTTTTCGGTATTTAATTATGAGGAAGTTTGAGAATATATATAAAATAGACCCAGAGAAAATAGTGAAAATTCTTAATATTTTACAGAAGGTTAGTAATAATATAAAAGGGTTAAAACAATAAAGTCATTCAGATCGAAATATAGCCATTACTTGTTTAGTGTAAGAGAACATGCACCATGGTTTGATCAGTGCTGAATTTTCTTTGTACCTTCACCCGCACAAATTTCTCTGTATTGGTCTTAGCATAAATTTTGTGAATGAAAATTGCACAAAAATATTCTATGCATCATTGAATTACATCCAAAGGTGCATTTGAACACAACAACCATTGCCAAGACCATCATTAGTAATATGTGCCTTATCCACATGAAATTTCTACAGTATCTGAAGTTGAATTTTCTGAAGACTATGAATGCCTAAGGAAGGCTTTTGAAGGGTGGAGAATAGATGTGAAGTCAATCATACAAATATGAGGAGATAGAACTGCAACAAAACTCAAAGTAATCTGGTAAAGTTATTTTCAACTATACGAACATGATCTTTTGAAGTGATTAGAATCTAAGCTTTCAAGTGACTTTGAGAACACTGTGTTTCTTTGGGCACCAGATCAAGTTGAACATGATGTGGTTATATCTCATGAAGCAATAAAAAGGTGGAAGAAAATGAACAAATAGTGAGAAGCAAGCATATCTAATACATTCGAGTAATTTTGTAATTCTTCTCACTCCGTGGCACTGAGAAATGTAGGCTTGATATAATTAATGCATCTATTATCAATTATTGGACACTGCTGAGCCACTTACTATTTAATAAGGAATCCAGAGCCTGACTTGAGTTTGGGGGACAAGAATCAAAAGAAGGAGAAGTAGTTGTCAATAAGTTTAAGAGAAGTATCAGCAGGAGTAACCCTTCCAGGGTATCATTATTGAATTATATTCTCGTTTAGTTTTCTCTGCCATTAGATCGATCATTCGATACAGGTCCATGGATGATGATTGGGAATTAGAAGATTTTGTACTAGCTATTCATGTAGCTTCTAAGAAGAAGGATGATATGCATCTTGACATGGTTGGTTTGATATAGAATAGGATGATATTTCACCATTTGGGATCCATTTCCCTCGACAACTTTGTGAACAGGATGATATTTCACCTGCACAAATGGTCATGAACCCTAGAGTTGTTTTTTCGTTCATCTGAGAGAGAGCCAAAGAAAAGGGTAGACTGGGTTAAGAAGAAGAAACACAGAAGCCATCGCGTATTGAACAATAGCAATTTGGAGTCAATGCACGAGAAGACACATGGAAATATAATATTTGGAAATCACTAATGAACAAGTGAAAATTTCTTATAGGGTTTGACAGACGACGAAGGCCCTCTGGAGAACCTCCCCTTAAAAACACCTTCGGTGTAATTAAAGTAAATAGAATTAGTGTTGTTTAATCGTAAACTAAAACGTCGTATTTATTTGTTGGAATTTGAGAAATAATCTATTTTAAATTTATGAATGATTTATATCAAAATTGTAATTTTGATGTTTTGGGTTGAGTTAGAGATTTAAAAAAAAAAAAAAATTGTATTTCTAATTGGGTGAGATTACATTTTTTACTTGGTGAAATTGCAATTTTAGAATTTCAATCCGAACAAATTATTTAGAAAGGAGGAAAAAACATTGATAAAGGAGGTGTTTTAGTTAATGCTTAGCCTAAGTCAATAGAAGTAATTAAGATAGTCTATAGATAAATAAAATATATATATTTTATTAAACCATTCATAAGATTGAGTGTGTATATGGGACCTCGAAGTTTACATTTTGTGTGTCGGTTTCTAAGAGGTTAAAGCTAGACATTACAATAATTTGAGTTAATGGTTTAATGGTATGACCCAAATCATGGACTTGGTTTACTCAATCAAGTATATTCCCCTTCACTTCACATCGATGACTAAGTGCCTTGTTGACTCTACTTTCAACCATTTGCTTCTTCCCTACATCATTTTATCATCCAACATTGATGTACCTCTCACTAGATTCTTTTTTAATGTTTATTCTCAATGTTTGATATGAAAGTTTGACCTCTCCCCGATTTGTGGGTATGCTACACAATGTGGGAGAAAGTTTTGCTCAATTCTACCTCTCCATTTCCACATACTCAGTCTAACCTTCCCTACCAAAACTCCTTTGATTGTTCCCATCGTCATGTTTCACATCTGAACCTATGTTAGTTGGTTTTTAGTTATGCTATAATTGATTCTTTTTCATGCCACTACAGACAAGTACGATCCCATCCATCATCTTTCCATTGCTCAAGGTGTTTCTCCATTAAGATGGCCAAGCCAAGCTTGAGAAACTTATCATTCTCGAGCCAAGGAGGGAGTAACTCATTGTGAAGGCCTCATATTTTATGTCGATGTTCATTGTGTTCCCAAACCAAGTGGCTTGCTACTAGCTCTATGTGAGCTAGGGGAGAATGAATCTCCAAGGGAACCCAACTCATTGTGAATGGAGTCACTCCCGAGTACTCCAGAATCCCCTTGAGATGTACTAACTCAAGGTCCACCTTCCCAACTTGCCCTTAGATCTACAAGAGAAGTTATACACGTATAAGAACTCCATCATGTCAAGTGAACTTATTGAATTGATAATGTTTGAAAATACAATCATTTCATTTCTTCCATGTAAGAAAAAAAAGTTGTATTCTAACAAGCTTACATGTTGCATGAAATTCCACTACCCATGAGAATTTATCACCGACAAGAGAATACTTCTAAGTATAAACACTAGGAGGGGTTGATGATACATGTTTGAGGGAATTGTTGGAATTACTTAGCATAGGGACAAAACAAAAATAAATGTTTGATTGTTTCATCTTTGTGATGCTAGAAAGGGCATTTTGGGTTGGGTAAATTTAAGTTATAGCTTGAAGTGTTGGCTAAGTATAAGGTCATCGAGAATCACAGATCAATGTCTTTGTGTGGCTTAATATGTTGGTTGTGGAGCCTGATTATCTTCTTGATTCATATGCAGGTATTCCTAGATAGGGGTTCGGGGGCTGGCCTTATAAAATATTGTAATTTTGTAGTCAATCTGGATAGTTCATTGTAAGACCACATATCTGACAATAGAATTTATGTTAGGGTTTTCACCCAAAAAAATGCAACCTGTTTTTTGTATGAGGGCATTGTATTGTTGCTGTGTATGTGAGTGAATTTTGTATTCTGAGAGACGATACTTTGAGATAAAGAAGAGGAAGTTACAACAAGTGTGTTGTAGGTTGTATCCCTTCATTTTGTTGGATAATATTAAAGGAAGGACATGGAAATTTCTCTGGTGGATGTATCATGTAGCCCACACTGGGTGAACCACGTATATTTGTGTCTCTATTTTATTGTGTTTCTTCTGTGTTTTATTTTTGCATCTATTTTTATTTTATTGCTTTGTGATCCTATTTTTCTAACAACTGGTGTCAAAGCGAAAGGTAACTCATAGGAAAAGAGGGCTCTTGGTTCAAGTGGGAGAAATGGTGAAAGATAGAGATTTTACTGTCGAGAAATTTAACGGCCAAAACTACCTGCTATGGAAGATGCAAATGAAAGATTGTTTGTATCAGAAGGATATTTTCCTACCGTTGGGCGAAAAAACAAAGTAGTCGAAGAGTATGAAGGACAGAGAATGGGAGGTTCTTTATAGAAAGGCATTGGGAATGACACGATTGTTCTTGGAAGCGTCGATGGCTTTCAATGTTTTGAAAGAAAAGACAATGTAGGATTTGATGGAGGCATTGGATAAACTATATGAAAAACCCTCGGCTTCCAACAAGGTATTTATAATGAAGTGATTATTTAATATGAATATTTCAGAAGGTGGGTTTGTGGCCAACCATTTAAATGAATTCAATACAGTTACTAATCAGCTAAGTTCTCAGGGAGTGAAATTTGATGAAGAGGTTAGGGATATTCTAATATTATGCTCATTACCATAAAGATGGAACGACTTGGTCATGACTGTAAGTAACTATGTCTCTGGTTCAAACAATCTGAAATTTGATGATGTTGTTGGTGTTATCCTTAGCGAGGAAATGCATCATAAAAGCACATGTGAGACATCAGGTAATGTGCTGACCATGGAGAAAAAGGGAAGACAAAAGGAAAGAGGAAAGAGCTTAGGGAACCGTGGGGATTCTAGGAAGGGAAGATCCAAATCCATAATAGGAAAGACAGAGTGTTGGAATTTTGGGAAGAAAGGACATCTTAAGAAAGACTGCAGAGCTCCAAAGAAACAAAGAGATAGATAACATGAGAAAAATCAGGAAGCAAATGTAACATGTGATGTGTTACAATATGCTTTGATTCTTTCTTTAGATAATATTATTGAATCGTGTGTAGTATATTCAGGGGCTTCATTTCATGCCACACTCCATAGGAAATATTTCCAAGATTATGTTCAAGGTGATTTCAAATAGGTTTATTTGGGTGATGATGAACCATGTCAAATTGTTGGGATGGGTAAGGTACAAATAAAGCAAAAGAATGGAAACCAATGGTTACTGAAAGAGGTGAGACATATACTAGAACTGAGAAGAAATCTAATTTCAATAGGGTAGTTGGAAAGTGAAGGTTGCATATCTACATTTATAGCTAAGATGTGGAAGGTCACTAAAAGATAATTGGTAATGGAAAAAGAAGAAAATGTAGGTACATTGTATTTATGTACTGGTAATGTTGACTCTTCTATCTCTTTAGATTCTATATGACTGGATACAACACTATGGCATCATAGACTTGGACACATGAGTGAGAAGGGGATGCAGATACTTTGCAAAAGAAATTTGTTGCCAGATCTTGAACAAGTTGATTTGGATTTATGTGAGCATTGTTTTTATGGAAAACAGAAGAGAGACAGATTTCTCAGAGTCGGAAAGGAAAAGAAGAGTGAAAAGTTAGAGCTTGTCCATACAGATGTATAGGGACCAACTCAGGTGTCATCTCTTGGTGGATCTCATTATTATGTTACTTTTATTTATGATGCAACTAGAAAAATTTGGGTTTATTGCATTAGACAAAAATTCGATGTTTTTGACACTTTTAAGAAATGGAAAGCTTTGGTTGAGAACGAGACAAGAAAAATGTTGAAGTGTCTTAGATCAGAGAATGGAGGTGAATATTGTAACAAGGAGTTTGATGATTACTATTCATACCATGGGATTTGTAGAGAGAAGACAATTCGAGGAACACCACAAGAAAATGGTGTGTCATAAAGGATGAATAGGACAATCATGGAACATGCAAGGAGTATGAGATTGCATGTTGGGTTTCCCTTACAGTTATGGGAATATGTTGTAGATATTGTTGTTTACTTAATAAACAAAAGGCCTTCAATCTCCTTGGATGGTGGAATTCTAGAGGAGGCATGAATAAGTAAAAAGGTTAACTACTCATTTTTGAAGACTTTTAGTTGTGAAGCATTTGCCCATATTGATAAAAAAAACCCAAAACAAAGCTTGAGGACAAATCCAAGAAGTGTACCTTTATTGGATACAATGTTAATGATTTTGGTTATCACTTATGGGATTATGAAAATCATAAAATAATTAGGAGTAGAGATGTGGTATTCAATGAAAAGGTCATGTGCAAATATTAGTTGCAGGGAAAGAAACAGGAAAAGGAAAACACATAATACACAATGCCTGATGAAATCAAAGAAAATGAAATTCCAAAGGTACTAGAAAATCAAAATGTACAAGAACAAGAGCAACATGCACGTCAAACTCCTGCAAGTGTTGTTAGAAAATATACCAGGTTAAGTAGACCCCATGAACGATACTCTCCTTCATTGTATTATTTATTGTTGGCTGACTTTGGTGAACCAGAAAGTTATGAAGAGGCGATGCTGATAGATAGTAAAAAGAAGTGGGAGTAAGGCATGAAAGAGGAAATGAACTCCTTGGTAAATAACCTGACTTGGGACTTGGTTCAGTTGCATGTAGGAAAAAGAGCATTGCAAAATAAATGGGTTTACAGGTTGAAGGAATAATATGGAGGAGAAAAGTGGTACAAGGCTAGACTTGTTGTAAAGGGGTTTGCACAAAAGGAATATATATTTTTTGATGAAATATTTTCTCTTGTTGTTAAAATGACTTCAAATAGGACTATTTTAAGTCTTGTGGCAGTAGAAGTTATGTTAGGGTTTTTTCCCCAAAAAAAGGCAACCCAGTTTTTGTATGAGGGCATTGTATTGTGATTGTGTATGTGAGCGAATATTGTTTTTTGAGAGAGGATATTGTGAGAGAAACAAGAGGAAGATACAATGGGTGTGTTGTAGGTTGTCACCCTTCATTTTTTTGGATAATAATAAATCAAGTACCTGGCAATTTCTCTGGTGAACATAGCCCATAATGGGTGAACCATGTATATATGTGTCTCTATTGTATTTTGTATCTTATGTGTTTTATTTCCACATCTATTTTTATTTTATTGCTCTGTGATCCTGTTTTTATAACATAATAAAACCCACCACACTACTTAAAGATGAAACAACTAGGTAGAGTTCTTACAAGACACCCTCTAGAGATTTTTTAACTTAGCATCAAGGACCAACATGGATTTGAGCCACCAAGATGCATCAATTGATTTATACTTATTTGATCCTTTTGAACAATTCCACCTTCAATATTTTCACCATGTAGTAAGGGTGGGCATCCCCAACTTAAGGAAAAGGTCATCAGTGACCACTCCTATACCCTCTCAATGATATGCTTGTTTGATGTGCTTCGTTGAAACTCTACTTTCAAGTTAGCCCATGGCTTCCATTTTGTAAGTTTTAAACCTTTAAATTGATATAATGCATACATATTATTAAGAAAAAGAGAAATAACAACAATTTCATATACACAATACACAAAGATAGAAACCCTTAACCAACAAAACCAACAAAACTTAGAACCACACCTCTATATTCTTCATTGCATTAACTTGACTATACATAATACAATATTTAGGTATTCTGCAACATCAAAAAACCTAATCCATTAACCCAAATTAGATCACAACCCTAATCCCTTAACCATGATTATATTACCATTGGCCGAAAAACAAAAAACATGCCAAAACAAACCAAAAATAGCCTAAAAAAACTCAAGGGCTTCACCCCTGAACCCCTAGGAAAGGGAGGGATAGCCGCCTTCCCTCGAAACACCTGACACACACAAATAATGTGTGGAGATAACCATGCAAAGAATAACACATTCCCAACACATTTATTCTCACAACCATTAAACAAATCTCCTAATTTTACAATGCCTCTTATGAACATACACTTAGGTAATAACCAAATAGTGTCTTCCAAAGATTATACTTTATATTGTACCAGAAGATACCATCAAAGGTAGTCATCATCGAACGAAATACCACCACAAAGCAATCACCTTTCCAAGAAAGGAAATGCTTAATAACTTCCCAAGCCTTTCAAATACATTGAGCCACAAAGGTTCCCTAGATTTGGATTCTAGCCAACGTTAACAACAAGGTTTGGAAATTGACATTCCTCTACCCTTTTTACCTAGTGGTGCCCCTTGTGAAACATAGTTATGCAAGACAATTTTACAACTCTTTTGACCATCCACAACCTGAATCGCCCATTTTTCATGCAACATCCAAGTTTGAAAAAATCATCCAATCATACCCATACCATCCCATTCCTTAGCGCTACAACAAAACCCCCAATGAACACAATGGAAGCATTTCTTTTCCTATAAGTTGACCTAGAGTGAATTCATCCATCATTTAATACATATCAACAAATGAAACCCAACAAGATGAATAATACACTTGGGTAGTGGCGAGCACCTTAGAGAAAACTAGAATATAACCACTGACCATAAATACCGCAAACTCCGCTTGTCGACTTTATTTTTTATTGACACAACACCACCTTATCAATGCTAGATACTATTATGTACCCAATAGATATGCAAATAAAAATTAGAAATAAACTAGAATATAATAGATTCGCAAAATATATAACAAAAGAATGAACATAAGAATTGTAGACAAAACACTTAAGGTAGGGTAGCACCATGTATTATTCCTTAAGGAAGGAAACAGTTTGCAAGCAATACTTGCTTATCAATTACAATATACCTCACAATATATCCATTATATTGCTTCTACTTATTTATAGTACTATCTACCTCCAAGGAACATTCTAGTAAGCTTTCTTATAATTATTGCTTTCACACTACTACTACTTGGGCCTTATTACTAGAAATGGCCTCCATACATAGTAATATATAGCCATCTATCTATTATTAGTATGCTTGGGTACCTCCCCAAGTACCCCATATTACCCCTTACACTACATTCCATCCCCTTTGTATGTTTCGTCCTTGAAACATGGAAAGAAGCCATACAATATGATCTACTAAGCAATGTATCGAGCTCATATGAAGCACATCCATCCATCCATCTGAGTGAAATGTGAACATGGGGTCCAACTACTTCATTTCTACATTGATATGGATTCAGATTGCTCCTTGTTGTGCTACTATGATATCTCCATGCATTGTTTTTATTCCTCTATTTACCTCTTGATTGGTTTCCTTTCTAGTGTTATGTTGGTCCATAATAAGTTTGTTGATGCCCATGCCCTTGCCTTGATGACTAATGTTTTTATAAGTGGTGTGGGTGGTGATATACATCATCCTTAGCTCTTAGTTTTTTCAGGCTTGAACTCTTCAACATGGTGTTCAGTTAATTGTTTTAACTCCTCGCCTTCCTTTTTTATCCCCTTACAGGGGATTTTCTTCATATGCTTTTGTAGGCTCTACTTCTAATTCAACCTTAGACTCTGCAATTATTTCCCCCACAAGAACTTCTTTAGGTGCCATGTGGGCCCTTCTTTATTACTAAGAGACATATCTTGTAGTGTGATTTTCTTTTTTTTTGTACCAAATTTTCATAAACTTCTTTTCCACATTAATATTAACTATACCAATTGATTTCATCCAAGGATATCCAAGAATAACATTCACATAATTCATATTCATAGCATAAAAATTAGAACGCAACACATATTTATCCATGGTGAGGTTCAAATATTTAAAAATTTGAACACTCTCACCCTCAACTTGTATGCTTTGAATATGCTTTGTAGGCACTTGCAATCTTTTAGCCAAATTATTATTGATGAAATTATGCTTGCAACTAGGGTTAATAGAAATAGTGATATTCTCTTGCTAAATGTATCCATGGACCTGTAATATGGAGTTGCCACATGAAAATAAATCCCCATGGATCTCATTATCCTTATCCTTGAAATGAGACCATATATCTAGGTATATTGTCTCATATTCCTCATCTGAAAGTTCCTTTATCTCTTAATATTTAAGTCCATATGAGTTCCACCATACAAGAGCATCATCCTTTAAATTTCAATATAGAATTGATTTTCAAAATGAAGTTACCCAAATTGAATTTACCAATTTTATGTTTTCTTCAATTCTAGGACCATCATCTTTTCTTTTAAAATACATCTTGTTGTAACCCAAAAATAGAACTAGGRTTTATAGAAATAACTTACTTTGCAATGGAGCTCCTTGAGATGGCTAAATTAAAATGGGCATAAATATGGCTATACTTCTTTGATTGGCTATTATGACCACAATTATGAAATGTCACAACCACTCTACAATTATTGGCATTGGTCTGAATGAGATGTGTGCACTCTATCAAAATATATATGATCTGCAAATCACACAGCCATCCTTGGAAAAACCCTAAAATAGTTTATCTTAAAACAACGGTATCTCCATTTCCTGGACTTTGTTTCAGATGATTTTTTTTTAATTGTTTTTTTTTTATGAGAGGAACTCAAATATCCAACTAGGTTCTACAAATTCTTCTCAAAAAAATTCAGAAATTAATCTGAAGTCTACTGCCCTATTTTTTCGCTTGAAAAATCTACAAAAAGAAAAAAAAATCTTCATTTTTTGGCCCAAGAAAGAGCTTTGATATGAATTGCCATGTACTCATTAGATCTGGAAAAAACAATAGAAATCAACTACAATATACTATATCCACAAAATAGATAATAAAATAATGAACACAAGAATTGTAGACAAAACCCTTGAGGTAGGGTAACACCATGTATTATTCCTTAAAGAAGGAAACACTCCTCAAGCAATACTTTTTTATCAATTACAATATACCTCACAATACATTCATTACATTGCTTCTACTTATTTATAGTACTATCTACTTCCTAGGAACAATCTAAAGAAGGAACATTCTAGTAGGTGGAACCTTCTAGTATGCCTTCTTACATTTAATGCTTTCACACTACTACTTGGGCCTTATTTACTAGAAATGGCCTCTGTCCATAGTAATACATAGCCATCTATCTATTATTAGTCCACTAGGGTACCTCCCTAGGTACCCCATATTACCTCAATAAGTACACTATGATTAGTGTTGACTAACTAACCAATCATAAATATCTTCCTAAGCTAGCTTATAACATTGCATTTTAACCATTCGAAGCTGCCCAAAGTTTCATAAAAATCTAAATATAGTTCATGGTATTATCTACCAACTCTTTTTCCATCAAGACAACAAGAAAAGAGTCATCATCAAAATTCCCATTGACCATATGTCCAATGTTAGGCCCCAGGAGGGGGACACTTCTAATGTGTCATTTCCTAATGGTGGAGGAAGTCGCCTAGGGCCTTTATGGAAATACATATAAAATTGGGGCCAAAGGGAAACCTTTCCTAATCGACCAATGGAATGCCAACTTCCACAAATTTAGCTTGATGAACAAAACATGCATGTTGAAGCATTTGAAAACAAAGTTTTCATGCCCTAAACAAAAAGTTGGCCAAAGCTTAGCACTTGGCTAGCCTTGAAAGTCCACTCAACGCATGTTATGGACATCTAAGTCCTATGGCTTTGGGTCATGGGCTACAATAGAGCAGTGATCTTAAAAGACTTATCTCATACTCTAATTAGGTAGTTAATTAAAGGTAACTACTTGCAATAACTAACTTTCAGAAGATAGGAAAGAGAATATAACTAGAACCCAACATTTGAAGTCGATCCCACTCGAGGTATTTCGCTTCAAAACTCGTTCACAATGATCTTCTGAAAATCCTGCAAACAAATAAGTATGCAACTACAAACAAGTAATTATCTACTAACTAACTAAATATAACAAATTCACTTTCTATGTTAGATTCAAAACAAGATACAAATAGTCTCATCAAAAGCATGAATTAACACATAGAAATGGACGAGAATGAGAGTTCTTTTATTAATAACAACAAAGGAGTTGGTTACAACCTATAACCGCTACAAGTTCCTCCACCCAAGGCCTAAGATGGCAAGCACTACCTCCAAAATTTTGTGTTCCAGCGGGTCCAAGGAAGCAATGGATTTCTTCTTGACGAGATAAGGGGAAACACAAATCTTGAAAGCAAGGGTTTTCAAAGTGGGGATGACAATGTCAGAAGTAAATGGAAACAGGGGCTTGTAGGGATATAAGGAAATTGCCATCATAAGGCTGCATCTCTTTGATATATTTTTCTTCCATCTCAAGGCTCTATTTTATACTCCCTTTTGATAGTTGGAGTAGTTATGAACGAGATACAGGAGCTTGAGAACCTAGGGAACTCATCAACTCTTCTCAAAATATCAGGATTTATTATTATTTTTTGAGCCAATTAAAAATATACATGGGTTGCTGACTAGCAAGGTGCGTATGTATGCGAGGTGCTTCAAGGAGAGAAGCGTACATCTAGAAAAATGGGATTTTTTAAGATGTTTTAGGGAGGAAAAAGGGGTTTTTTCTCCTGCAAACAGGGAAAGGGATGTAACTGAGGCCAATGAGTCGTCATGAGCATACATGGTGTCAAATGATTCCATAAAAATGTGGTTGTAAGATTTCTCAAAGTCAATACTGATGAAAAAGGCCTTCAACCCTAGGTGTCTAGCCCATTCCATACCCTCTCAAGCAACCACTACATTGTCAAGGATAATTCATCCTTTGATAAACCATGTTTCCTCTATCCTAATGCTTAGTGGTGAGATATATTAACACCATAGGGCTAGAGCTTTAGCTAAGGTCTTGTAGGAAACATTAACAAGAGTGATTGGCCTCCAACTAGTAATTGGTTATAAGTTCCCTACCTTGGGATTTATGATAAATCCTTTGCTAATGAGAAACCCTAGTGGAATTTTCTAAACCACATCTTTGTAAACCTTGAGCAAGTCAGGCCCAATAAAATCCCATGTGGATTTAAAAAAATTGCATGAAAAATTGCCCAACTAAGATGACTTTTCATTAACCATTGTCATCAAAGCTTTTGCCATTTCCAACAAAGTCAAGTCATGGTCACATATTCTTTCCTACTCTAGGGTCAACCCCAACCCTCATCTATATCAATGCATACAAGAAATAACTACTTTTATAGAGAGAGAGAGAGAGAGAGAGAGAGAGAGAGAGAGAGAGGCCTCATACCTTAAATCCTTTGTTCGATGTTGATCCATGCTCTCGCTTCTTGAAACACTCTTTATCTCTGTCGAAACTAGCCTGCAATAGGAAACCAAGAATAGGTTGTTACAAGGTATTTATACATTCAAATAACATGTATCATGTGCATAGATTCAAAGATGTATAGGAAAGACATTGGAATATGACATCACAATGAACCAACCAATAAACATACAATAGGAGAGAAAGATAACTCTTCTATTAACAACAATGTGACAAAGGTAGTTACAACCTTATTCAACCTTTGGTACTAGTTCGGAGCCAACTGCCTTGGGTTCATCCAAAGACCTTCAAGCATCAACTCAGCGGTGAGACTCTTCCTTAGATAACTCAACAGGGATAGGAACACACCCTGTAGCTATATAGAGAAGGAAGGAACACTGGAAAAGGAGTTTCATGGTATGGGATGCTACTCAGAGAATGAAGGGGTATAAGGAAGCTTGCTAAATGTTTCCAACATGATCTTTCACTTTGGTTCCTCATTCTCATCCATTCCCTCAATGGTGCATTTATATGCATCCTTGAGAGGTTCAAGAGGTTGAATTCCGTTTGGTACGGGCTTAGGGAGGTTGGGAAATGAGCCCAACCAAAAACCCCGCCCGAAATGTGGAAGTATTTTATTTTTCACATTTTTTGAGGGCATTTGCGGGTTGCAAGCTAGTAAGGCATGAATGTTCGCGTGTTTCACAAAGGAAACCCATAGATATAAGAAAAAGTCATGTTTTTTAGGTGATTTTTCTGAGGGAAGTTGGGATTTTGATTAGCAAACTAGGGAAAAGGGTTGGGCCATGTCACAAATGTATAGATGTGGCAATTTGTGCTATAACAACAAGGTTAATGCATGTCCACCCTGCATGCATCTACCATACCTCAAGATTCAAATATTATACAATAATGCCTAAAACAATCATGTTTAATACCGTCATAGTTGGTTACCCTTTCGAACAACACCTTCAGGTCTCCAACCTTTTCAGAAGCCAACTTTATAACAAGCATTTTGAAAAAGGGTTTAGTGGGTTGACCCTTAATTTTAAGGTCAATGAAGTTGAGAATGAATTTGGGAAATGAGGGCTGACAATCCCATCCAC
>ML805548.1:22700-44798 GCA_009831015.1 Picea engelmannii
AAACTGGCCGAAACAGTGGAACTTTCCAAAAATGTCGATATCATGTACAGTCTACTCCACTGTAGTCAGGGGCTGGACAAAGAAAGGAAAAAGTGAATGAGGATATTACATGCCACTACAATCGAACAGGATGGACGTTAACAAGAACCAGAGATCAAGAGATGTACTACAAAAAAAAACAGAGCATGCTATAAAAATGCAAAAAATAAACAGACCATGCTATAAAAATTCAATGGATGGTGCATTGAGAGCCTCAATTCCTCCAGTTGTGAATTAGAAAAAATCTCAACGCTCTCGCCAATGTCGTTGTTGTGATTCAAACTTTCACTAAAAATGAGACTGTATGAGGTTGTTCATAAACGCCATGTTTAGTTGCAGCTTTCTTTCCGATTAAATTTCAGTGAACGCGCTAGTTTAAATTTCAAATTTCAATGAACGCGCTCGTTTAAATTTCAAATTTCAATGAAGCGCACTGGATGGAGGATGCATGCCCATGCCTGGCATGCACTGACGGTTGTTGCACTGTTGTACCAAGCGCTTGCCTCCATTCATAACTCCCACTCCATCTACGTCAAGTCCCGAGCTACGGAAGTCCGGTACGTCAAGTCCCGAGCTACGGAAGGCTAACAGCATCTGGGGAATAATGTTACAGCACAAACGAGAAGTCGCCGGAGAACCTACCAGAGGAAGGACACTCGGGAGGGAAGATTGCTCCCGAGTTAGCCTACTCCCATATACACCATATCGAGGTGAATTTAATTGAATTTGTAATCATTACTTCTTATATTCCAAGTTTCATTAATCATAAACAAAACATTGAACTCATCGAGGAAGTATCTATGGAAGAACTAAAAGAGGTGCACTCTTTTCAAAGAACCATTGTTTTCAAAGGGATAACACAACCTTCGATGGTTGTACAATCAATTTCTCCAGATGATAATTTTCTAGCAATCATCCCAAAGGAGGAGATCTTTTCATAAATTTAGACTTATGAAATACAATTTAGAAAATAACAGCAAAGCTCATAGAAGAAGAAGTCTTTTTACAATCTATTTGAAGAGAACAATTTGTTGTTTTAGAGGAATGAAAAAAGAAGTTTTGTTAGAATTTATTTGAAGAAACCAATTTGTTTTTTAGAGGAATGAAAATGCATGACGCTCTTCGGATATTGAGCTATGATATGTACACCATAAAGTCTAAAAAGATATTAAACATTATTATCATTTTGGGTCATTTCAAGGGATATGATAGAATATTAAGTTTTTACTTAATACTTGTGTTTTTTAATGTAGGTTTTAAGCTTCATTCATTAATTGGATTGAGGATTATTTTTTCTCAATTTGTTATTTTTATTTTAATAAATAGTTTTAATTTAAAGTTATTTACTTTCATTAAATGAATAAGGTAAGGATGCCTCATTCCTTCTCTTTCTCTTTTTGGTGGAATTCTTAGAAAAGATAAAGAAAAAAGTGACATCCCAAAAGACATTGTGGTCAAATTTCAAAGAGATAAATAAGTTGAAGAAGGAAGAAAATATCTTCACCTCTAGAGAATAATCTTGCACCATGAATTAGGAAATCAAGATATTAATTTCAAATCTTTCCCAATGTGAATTAGGAAATCAAGATATTAATTTCAAATCTTTCCCAATGTGAATTTGTAAATTCCATCAAAAATCTTTTATGTCAGTTTAGGTTGTATAATAATGGAATAGGTTCCAAACTTCTTCACAAGATAGATTACACTAGCCAAGGGCTTGTCAAGGATGGATAGGGCATGAAATAACTGACATAGGTTTAGCATAGGTTAGTGCATGTTGGTTTAAGTTATTATGGATGGACAATGATTGAAGGGAAAACATAACACATCTGTGAGGCAATGGCCCCATCAAGAGTATCACCTTTGTGATGGATCAAGAGGATGTGTTCCGAGTAGGAGGAGGAATTAGTGAACTACTGCAATATCCCTATTAAAAAAGAGAACACCGAAATAAGGGAATGTCTCAATGACTAATAAAGTATTACATCTATCCAAACTATAGACATGGAAAAACATGTTGATAATTATGATTGTTTGACTTACAAATTAAATTTACATAGGAAAATTATGGAAACAAAGGGACACCATATGTTTTGAAGTACTTCACATTTATTCTTTGATGAAATGGAATTTGTGCATATTTTTGTGTGGATATTTCCCATGTTTCAATCTTTATCCAATGATGAAGGAACAAGCTCATTCTTTGATGAATTTTACTCGAGTTGGGATGATCACTTCATCCTAACTGTTTGACATTTTTTAAGCTTTGTTTATGGGGCCTTGAGGATAAATATAGGTTATGGCCTACACGTTGTTATTTTGGTTCTAGAAGATTAATTTTTTTGTCTTGAGGTTAGCCCCTCTCTCTCTATTGCATAAACTTTCTATCAATGTGAGGGCCAAGTTCCAATAAATAATCCAACTTGTGTTATGTATGCAACCTCTTTCGAGGGCATTAGACTTGGTTATATGTTTCTATCCTCTACCTACTCATGGAGGTCATACCCATCATAGAAAAAGATATCGATAAGATATCTGAGGTCTAAATATGAAGAAGCCAGAGGAGTTCGAGTCATGGATTCAGAAGTTATGCAAGAATACTTGGATGGAAAAGGGGGTAGAAGAAATAAAGGGATAATAGTAGAATAGAAAAATGGGTCTTTTGTAGGGCCAAGATTATTAGAAATATTAATCAATATTTTACTAGAACTTTCTAGTATACATTGGATGGATTCTCCATCTCTTTTGTAGCCAAAAGAACAATAAGAAGTTATCTCATGGAAAGTAAGGGAAGTGGGATAGATGCTAATTTATTTCTAACCAACAGGTAATAATTTTTATAAGCTAACACATAGGTTGTAAGAATACCAACATAATACATTCATAGGAGATCTTAATACCAATATAAATAATATCATTGCACAAATTTCTGTAGTACTAGCATGTGTGGTGCACCAAACGAGCAAGATCCTGCAACTACTGCATGAGTGATAAATTTTTATGATACATCTTGAGGTGGAAAAGGTCTACTATCGAAGCATAGAAACTATGCACATGAAATAATTAGACATGGAAAAAATGACACAATAAATTATATATAAAATTAGTCATGTGTACTAATATATTTAATTATTGAAGTAAAAATAGATGATTTGATACTAATATCCTCCATAAAACAATCCTCTACAATGGCCTCCATTGACACATAACAAGTATTCCTACAACTTGAGCATTGATTAGGATCACATGAACTAGGATGAATACATCTAGTACATCCATGGGGCCTCTTCTAGATAGACTCTACTACAAGGCCTCAAGGCCCAAACCTCCCCCACCATCACTTGAAGATCACTCTCGATAGGAGAATGCAATGAATGTGTTGTGTTGTATTATGATATAGTTCAAGGTTTAAATGGAGGTTTGAGTGTGGATAATATTTTCTAAAGTGGGAGGATGTTGGGCAAGGGGGTTAGGCCTCCACCTAGGAGGGTGAGGCCCTCTCAATGGTTTATCCTTTTTATTTTCTTGATCTGTTGCAGACCCATGACCCAATCCCTATAATTGACTAATGTCGAAGCAGTTGACACAGTGACCTAAAATAAATTCAACCTATGATTTTTTAAGGCAATACAATTTTAGATCACAATTATTGTAGGGAATGTTTTCAAACACCACAAGCCACCTATCCATGTAGTCATTTACAATAGGTTCGTAGGTGCACCAGTCCATGAAAATGTCTTCATTTTCACTAGTCTAGGCTATGTTCTAGTTCTATGGTCAATAAACAAGGGAATTACATTTTTTTTTCGAAGTTTTATATCTCTAACCTGGTTTCTATCTAAACCCAACCTCTAATACTCAAGCATCCTCATCCTATAATAAGAAATATGAGATCACTAGCCTTGGCCATTAGCAATGGAAGAAACAATGGTCTCCAATGATGTGGTGAGTGAAAGGAATAAGGGATCTCTAGTTTTTCTTGTATCTTATATTAGGGTTCTTAATGACTGAAGCCTTGCATCAATTTCAAATTTTGGGGTCTACTAGTTGTGGGTTAGGGTTCAATCTATCTCCATTCATGAATGGTGGATTTAGGTTTTGTTGAGGTGTAGGTTCCATGTGATTTATAAGTTGCATTTAAAGAGGAATAAATATATTTTTGTTTGTTTTTATAATTTAAAAAAAAATACAAAAAAAAAAGTTTTAGTGACCAATCAAGCAATAAGTCAACATTTGCATCCTATTGGCACTCAAAGGCTACTCCAATTCCTCCTCAAATAACTCCACCTCAAAAAACACATTGCACAATTGTGTAACAATACAATTGACGTCAGTATTTTCTTATTAATATACATGGGAACAAAAGTGTGCTTTGGAACATGCATGTTGTCTTTACATATGTGTGTTCCTAAAAAACTAAGTTAGTAATTTATATGGCAATGTGTGTGGTGGTTTGAGTGCCAAGGCTATATAAAGAAGAACACTCGTGCATTTTGAAGAACACACATGAGTTCCTACATGAACACATTCATGGGCACCCCATTGCCACAAAATCATCCATCAACTTCTTCTAATCATCCTCTATGAAATATTAGAATAATGTATTTTCATATAAATGCATGTATTATCCCCTGCTATGGTATATACATTTTGTTTGTGTCGAATCGATAATCAAAACTATGATAACAATAATTAATGAATTTATTTTTACAACCTCATCCTCAATATTATTTCACCCACAATTACCTTATGATCAATCACATCAACTCTTATCATTCCCTTTATATCACCCCCTTTATCACTACCCTTCTTATAATCATCCTCTCCTCCCTTGTGATTCTTGACATCAAGTTATATAGACTAACTCTTATCCATGATTAGTTTGAACTCCTTGGAAGAATGGTGTCGAAATTATGTGAAAATATGACAACAATTTCATCAATGTAATTTTTTTATAAAATATACTATTACAAAGATAATATGATGATATATTTCTATGAAGGAGATGTTATTTCGAAAATAAATGATGTAGAAATTATGTAATAGATGTAGATAGTATGCATGAAGAATGCAACAATGATGCAAACACAATGCAAAATAAAAATATCTATTTTTTTATATTAAATTTTGAGCATTGTAAATATGATGCATATATAATGCTAATATGACACAACTATGACACAGAATCACAACTATGTGCAGTGGAAATATAAACTCAACTAGGGATTTGAGGACTATAGTGACATGAATCAACTATGCTACAACCTCCTATTATATTAATGGGAGGTGACCCCTAGTTTGGACTAATTACTAAAGCAAGGGGTCATCACTAGTTGAAGAATCTTGGAAGAAGCCATCAATGGTGCATAAATTTTGGCCCCGATAGAAAGCATTATGGTGTAGGCATGAAGAACCAAAATTAACCAATAGACACATCAACACGTCAAGTCGAATGAGTGATTATTGAATTCTATTAAGGAAAAGGCTCAAGGAACGACATAAGACATCAACTTCATCATGATAATTATGTAAGTTTGAAGGAATATTAGGATGGGATGTAATCAAGAACCTCAAGTAAGAATTCCTTATGTGAAAATACACTAAGGAAATTGACAAAAAAAGTTATGGGTCATGTGGACCCTCACAATGTAACAAAAAATATCCTAATAGTGTATCTAATGAGAGGGACAATATTTTTTATCCTATGCATTAACATACGGTTTAGATGGAGTAACCTGATAATACATATAAAAAAATATATGTTATGATAACTATGGTCATCTCCAACTATGTTTTGAATTAGATAAATTGAAGATGAAAACAAGAAAAGGAAAATTAAAAAATTAAAAAACATGTTAAATATTGATCTTATGTAATAGAATAAGAGTTTTATGGTCTCCATCAAAGAGAATAATAATATCTAATACCTGATGAAATTTATTGACATGATTATCAAGATGAAATGTTTAACATGTTGTCATAGAATACACATACTATGTGAGAAAGAGTTCTCCAATATATGAAACTTGATAGCAAAAGACCCAATCATATGCATGGTATCTAAGACAAAAGAACCAAAGAATCAATTGGGTGGATACATGAAGTCTAATCACAACTTTTTTCAAGTGAAGCATGTAGAAATGGTCATTGAATAATAAACCTAGTAATTAATGTTCAATAATAAATAAAAGTAAAAAAAATATTGACCATATTCACTAAGAATCATGTTATAAAAATTATGGAAATATCATAGCAACATACCATGAATTAAAGTTTAATAAAATAAAGAAAGATGAATAATATAAGATTGCAGTGAAAGAAGCTAATAAAGTTAATAAATAAGAAGTTGATGAAGGGCAGTTAATACAACATAAGAAAATAAATAAAATGAAGAAAAATCAAATAGCAACATACCATAAATTAAAGTTTAATAAAAAAAAAAGATAAATAATATAAGATTGTAGTCAAAAACTCTAGTAAAATTGTAAAAGCAACCAATAAAAAAAAAGTTGACGAAGAACATCTAATAATAGTTGATACAACATAAGAAAATAAATAAAATGAAGAATACAACATAAGAAAATAAATAAAATGAAGAAGAATCAAAAGACGATATGCTTCAAGAAAATGAAATAGGAGTTGATCAATAAGGTGACAATTTAAATAATCCCAAAAAATAAAAAAACATAATGAGAATAAATAGTCGAAATAAAAGTTGAGACGTAGTCCCAATATAAATAATTTCAGAAAAAAAAATAAACAAAAAAATTCCAAATCAAACAATTCTATCATTTAAAAAACTACAATTGAAATATTTACTACAAAGAATTTGATACAAGTTAAACCTATTAACATCTAAACTTGTTAAACGATATAAAACAAAGAAAACAAACAAAGTTTCAAAACAAAAACCTATAAAATGTTAGTACAATTTTATTAAATTAAACATAAAAAATTGTTAAGAGGATATTGAGTGTTTCGTGATGAGATATGTAATTCTTATACAAAACTCATTTTATTGTAAAATAAACATTGAAGAAAGCTCAAGATTTATTAGACTGATGAAATATGTGATCCTATATAGTTCACTCATTTTATTTAAAAAAAATAAACATAGAAGAGAGATCAAGGCTGATTATACCAATTAATCCTTCCCTTAGTGGTTAAGCTTAATGTTTAAGCTCACCTTCTACTTCTACATATAAACATGGAAGATGTGGTATGGAAATGGATTATGATTATACTATCGATATATAATTTATAGTATTATTTGTCTTTTCCACTTATGAGGAATTGAGAAGAAGTCGAGTTTAAGGAGATAGTGTATGATTATAAAAGATTATTCAATAAGATAAGTGATTTGACTATTTTAAATTAGGGTTTCCTCTTGTTATATGATAATTTTTTTCATTATAAATCAACAAGTACTAATGTTATTTTTTTTCATGTTAATTTAGATGATGAATTACATGTATGAAAAGTAGATGGTCATCATGTTAATGAAGAAAAAAAATGTTTGAATCTATTATGGTAACCCTATAAAATTTAAGTTTAAGATCAAGTTTAATTTAAGTTTAATATTGTTAGTCCCTGCCAAAGCAGGACTATAACATTGATTTTGTTATTGATTTGACATTAATTTCATTGACTAAACAGTTTGACTATAAATTTAAACCAATTTTCCAAATTATAACATTGTTATATTGAATTTTTTAATTTATTTTTTTAAATTAAACAATTTTTTTAAATTATGATTGGTCAATAAATTTAACCCCTTATTGCAGAGTTGTCGGTGGGCCTTCCTCCCCACCATTATTACACTGACTCTAAATTCGATTCGGCTAATAAAGGCCACAACTGTTAGCATCCTTCCATTCTGTGCTTTCTCATTCTGCAACTGAAATATTAGAATGAAAATCCCTGTCTTCACTTTTGCAGTTGGAATCAACATTTTTGTAAGGAGAATCAAGAGCAGTATAATATTGAAGCTCACTAAACTCAGATTTTTCCATCAATCTCTATGCTCGCATCTCCACACCACCACAAACAAAACCAATGAACTCTCCCACTCCATTATAATGCTTCCCCGACGTTTTCTCCATTGAAAACCCATTACCTAAACCAAAAGATTATGCACTCTCGGCCTCTGTGCTTTTACAGAGCCTTTGAACAATCATTTTGTTGTCTTAAACATTGGACTCCACTGAAACCCTAGTCTCACTCGACATAAACTCGGCTGACTCTACCAAAGTGCTACTCTCACCAGGCTTTAAGCCAGATGAAAACCTACTCTTGCTTGACATAAACCCTGCAGACTCTGTTGAAACCGCATGCTTGTTTGTATTGATGTTGGATGCTTCAAAACTCTAATTGATAGATGGAGATAAAAGTTTTCTCATTATGATGTTATACAGGAGCCAAGCCTTCGATGTCGGTCTAGAAGGCAGCTTTGGAGGAATATCTTTAGGAATTTCATCATGTCTCTTAACTTCCTCCAACATTTTCTCCATTACGCTTCGACGACCTAAAGTCGCCATGCTTTTGGACAACATTTTTCCACTAGATTATCAGAAAACCATTAAAGATTCCTACAATAGCTCCTCTAACCTAAACAATTCCCCCTAGAAAGCTTCAAAATGCCTTCAATTCTTTAAACTCGAAATATATTCATCCGTCCTCGAGTGCACCGACATTTTTCCCGTTGTCTCTCCAACTAAAATTTACATTCAGACAGTCACCAATGCATTTAAGGCATTCCCGATCATTATTTGCAAGACTTTGTCTAGATCGACATTTTAAGACGCTCTGTCGCTCTTTTCGCCCAACATTTCGACCATTTCTGGAGCTCCACGGTTAAATGAACATAGTCGAGCAATATTAAATGTCTGTGTCCCAGGATCGAATCTGAGGCTCTAGCTCAGAGTCTTGAAAACCCCTCAAATGAGTTCAAAAATTGACCCCAAAAACGTTCAACTGGCTCAAATCTTATCCCAAAAAAATTCACTCTGGGTCAAATTTAATTGCATAATATGGATAACCAAGAAGAATTGTAGGCAACAAAAAAATTTAGATGTTCAAGGGCATGTGAGCATCGAAATTAGCGTACAAATATGAAAAAAAGGGAAATATGGCTTGAAAAACATAGAAAGTTGTCGAACAAATTATTTTGCAGAGAGACGCACCCTGCATTTTTCCACGTCCACATAGATGAAATTGGGTAAATATCGATTAATATTACCCTACTTTAGTTAAATTCCAAGTTATTTGTTAACACATTTCATTATCTTCAACTCAATTCCCGTAAATTTGACTTTAGTGGGAAAATTTAAAGAAATTTTTAAAAATTGAAATTTATCTATAATTTTATTTTTATATTTTTAATATTTTAGTGTGAATGTGGTAAAAATTATCTTAATCTGGTTGTGAATTGGTAGTTACGAATATTTGGCTTTTATTAGTCCCTTCCAAAGCAGGACTATATCAATGAGTTTGCTATTGATTTGACATTAATTTCATTGACTAAGCAATTTGATTATAAATTTAAACGAATTTTCCAAAGTATAACATTGTTATATTGAATTGAATTTTTTATTTTTAAATTAAAATTTTTTTTTAAATTATAATTGATCAAGAACTTTAACCCCTTATTGTAGAGTTGTTCACGGGCCTTCCCTCCCCACCATTATTACACTGACTCCAAATTCGATTTGGCCAATAAAGGAAAATATTTAGATGACAGGAACCCATGTATAGATACAGTGGCAGTATATGTCCCATCTAAATCCCAATCCGATAGATGTTCGAACTAGTATAGTCATGGGGATGTTAATGGAGCAATCTGATAGATGTTCGAACTAGTAGAGTGACGGCTATGTTAATGGAGGAACACATGTCAACTAATTACATAGATGTGTTTGAGATTGTCTCATAACCTACTATTTGTTCATTATATTATAGGTTAGAATCAAAATTTTAAAATCTTATTATATAAGATATATTGAATTTATAGATAAATAAAGAGGGAGATAACAATATTTTATTATATTTATAGTATTTCAATATATGTGTAAATTTATTTGATATTTTTCTATACAATAATTTAAGTGTATATATTAAAGGAATTTTCAATTAGTATTATATTTTTCCTTTAGTATATTATTATTAGTCCCTCCCAAAACATGACTATAGCAATGAGTTTGTTATTGATTTCACATTAATTCCATTGACTAAGTAGTTTAACTATAAATTTAAATAATAGACGATTCTTGTGGGAAGGAGGAAGGCAAGAAAAGAAAAATGTGCACCTGGTTAGCTAGGAAAAAACCACAAAATCCTACATGGAAGGAGGTCTCAACTTTAAAAATACAAGGACCCAAAATCTGGCCTTAGGGACAAAGCTTCTCTGGAAAATGATCACCGGCAAAGCCACTTTGAGTAAACACGCTCTCTGGAGGAAATACTTTTGTGGGTCTCGGGACGGAAGCCTAGAACTCCCATGTAAGGAGTTGAAAAGCTCCCCTATCGTTGCGCTATGCAAAAAGGCCCTTCCTCACTTCACTCCTCATCTAACCTGGGTGCCGAAAAATGGCAGGAAAATAAGAATTTGGACAGACTCAATAATGGGCGATCCTCCGCTAGAGCAGCACCAGGAACTACAAGGCCTCAAAAGCTGGATGGACATTCAAAACATTTTAACACTCTCAGACATTTCAGTATGGGGAGAAGAAAGGCCTCACCTCTGGCAAGGGTGGGCAACCCCAAATAGACCAGCTTTCCTGGAAAGTCAATGGGATGTGCTTAAGAAGTGTCTTCAAGGGAAAGCCCCTCTAAAAAAGATAGGTAAAGATGAACGAGGATGGGGCAGGAGGGCTCAGGCTTACACCATAGTAGAGGGTTATCATCTCTTCAACTCCGTCCCCACTGCAGTGCCAAATCTGGCACTTTGGAAAGTAGTCTGGAATTTTCGTTCCCTCCCAAAAATTGACCTCTTCATTTGGACCCTGGCGCACAAGAGTATCCAAACATGGGAGAACCTCAGATGAAGGGGATGGGAAGGACCCTTTAGATTCCCTCTCTGCCTCCATGAAGAAGAAACAACTAACCATCTTCTCCTCAAATGCATCTATTCAAAATAAGTCTTGATGAAAGTAATAGGACCCCAACTAGCAACCAATTTCCCACCTAATGTAATAAGTCTTCTCCTCCAATGGGAATCCTTGTTCCCCTTTGCTGACAAGAAAAGAAACCAAACTCTGTTGATATGGGGATTACTTCGAAAGTTTGTTCTATGGAATCTCTGGTTAGAAAGAAACCATAGAATCTTCAGAGAAAGACAATTAAGTGAAGTTAGAACTACCACTAAAATTCAAGCTATGATGGGGGAATCAGCTACTCACATTTGCTCCACAGTAAAGTTACACAAGTTGGATGAAGAATAGGGGAGTTGGATAGCCCAGTTCAATATACCAGGATTAGAAAGTAAAAAGCGAAGTGATCCAATCCAAGAAAGCTGGGAGATAAGAAAAAGCGGAAATGAACTTGCAGAATGGAATAGTAATATTAAAACGCCTATCCTCTTCTTTGATGGGGCCTCGAAAGGAAATCCAAGCCAGGCTGGAGGAGGGGGCATCATTGAAAATTCCAAAGAGGACATAATAACGCAATTTGTTATTGGACTCGGTATAGAGTCCAATAACAGAGCTGAGGCATTGGCTCTCTGGCAAGGTCTGCACCAGGCAATTAAACTTAGAATCCAGGACTTGACAATCATAGGAAATTCCAGAATAATAATACAAGCCATGATCAAACACTCCACAACTCAAAGAACTAAGCTCAACAATCTCCTTGATAAAATTCGGCTCCTCTTAAGGAAGTTGAACTCCTATCAATTCTTTCACGTGTTAAGGGACCTCAACCGAATGGCTGATAAGGAAGCCAACAAAGGCGTGTTATTGGAGGCTGGGGTGCTGTCAGTAAATGGAATTATGAATAATGTGGAGATCCCATGAACCCACACCGTCCTCTTGCACTCTTCCAAACGCTAGATCATGAACCAATCCCTTAGAGTTTGGGGAGAAGGAACCATCCAGAGAGCTCCTGTAAGAAATGGCAAATGTCTGAAATTTGCTAGAAAGGAATCCAAAGTGCAGGAGAGAAGTAACATTTGTTGAAACAGTGTTGTATCATGCTAAAACACAGGGCTGTAACTTACGTTGAAACACAGTGTTGGAACAGATGCTGAAACACAGTGCTGGAATAGATGTCGAAACTCAGTGCTGGAACAGATTCTGGAACACAGTGCTGGAACAGATGCTGAAACACAGTGCTGGAATAGATGCTGAAACTCAGTGATGGAACAGATGCTGGAACACAGTGCTGGAAATTTTGCTGAAACAGAGATGGAACTTATGCTGAAACACAGTGTTGTAACAGCTGAAACACAGTGTTGTTACATATGCTGAAACACAGGGCTGGAACAGATGTTGAAACACAGTGATGGAAATTATGTTGAAACAGCGCTGGAACTTATGTTGAAACAGTGTTGCATCACATGCCGAATCTCAGTGCTGGAACATATGCTGAAACAATGTTGGACCATATGCTGAAACACCACTGTAACAAGTGCCAAAACAGTGCTGAGTCATATGCTGAAATAGTGTTGAGACCTATGATGAAACAGTGATTGGAGATTCAACAATTAATTTTAGATTACATACAGGAACTAGGTCAGCTCACAAGTCTACAGTTTCAGAAGTAGAATGGATCAGAAAGACAAGCCCGAAGAAATTTGAGGACTTTTGTATTTTGATCTGTAGGCCCGAAGAAATTCGGGGCCATTTTGTAACTGAATATGTGGCTCTGCCACTCCTCTAATATAAACTATAACCATTTTCATCAAAAAAAAAAAAAAAAAACTATAAATTTAAATAATTTTCCAAAGTATAACATTGTTATATTGAATTTTTTAATTTTTTTTTGTTATATTAAAGCATTTTTTAAAATTATGATTGGTGAAGAACTTGAACCCCTTATTGCAGACAGAGGATACTCGATCTTACCTCACAGGGACTAAGCTTCCATGCAACTCTTGTTTTTTTTTACATTCTAATTTCAAATTTAATTCAATTATAACTTTATTTAACCATTTGAATAAAGAGTAATATTTTGATTTCATATATTTGAATCCATATGCAATAATATTATTCTTAAATAGATTTTGAGTTCATATATTTAAATGCATATTCAATAATGTTATTCTTAACATTGATACCAATGTATGGTAAGTATATCAATGTATAACAAGTGCCACTATAATGGCAAGGTCCCTATCATTGATGATAGTTGATGATGGAAGTAGTAGAATGTGATATTAAATAGATGATTTTTATTACAATGATAAAGATTCCCTATTGAATCCAATCATGTGCACTGAATGCCATTACTTTTGGAGTTTCTATGGCTGGAGTCCACCAAAAGGGTACTATATATAGTAGGGGCTAGGGTAGAGATAACAGAAAGAGTACCACCACATCGGTGGTAGAGATCGTTTGAGGTTTAGTTGTAAGACAAGTTTAAGGGAGATCCCTCATATGTAGAGGCACTATTAGCACTAGAAAAGGCAGAGGTAGGTGCAGTCGCATTTGTGAGCATCCACCTACTTTACCCTTCCTAGCTCTGTAAGGGTTTGGATTCGTCGTGCTTAACTAAAAAACTCTAGATGTGGAGAAAAAAAAAAATAATAAACATGAGCTTCTCTCCTTAATGTGCTTTCTGTCCAACATCTAACGAAACTAGAATAAAAACATTCCTGCTATTTCTTACTAGCCCACACTATTTCAAGCTAGCCTAGAAAAGGAAGATACTTGTAAATGCATATTCTTAAACCAACCTTAATAAACTTCCTTACATATTCCTAAAGTAGCCTTAATAAACTTTCTTACAAAGGAAGAACATAGGTAGGACAATCGCTCCAATTCCAGTTATTGAAAACGACATCACTCTATATATAAGAAAATTCCATCTATTAGATTGAAAGTTATTATATGGAGAGAAAACAAAAGAAATCAAAATCTGAAATTATTAATCTTTAATATTTAATTTATTTTATAATATATTTTTAATATTATTATAATTATAGATTTTTAAAATTTAGTATATTATTTATATTATTTTAAATTACTATTATGGTTAATTTTTTTTAAAGGTTATTAATAATGTAGATACACAATGTTACTTTATATGCAATTTCTCAATACAATTAGCGACAATAAATAGGAAGATTCAAAGTTGTAAAATTATATTGTTAACTGCACAGAGTCCACAGATACTAAAGTTTGGTTGTATTTTCATGCAAGGATTTTTTGCACATCACCTCAATTGAAATATGTCCCTACATATTCTCGACCAGAAGGATCAAACAAGGAAGGTAACTTAGATGATAACTATCAATGAATTCATATTAAACATCAAAAATCAAGAAATTCATCTTTACCAAAGAAAGGAGTGAAAAGTCGGGTTAAGTACATGTTTTGAAAAAAAAAATCAAGGTTGTATGCTGCAAACAAACATGCGTGTACAAATTGTAAACGCTGACACCTACATACATTCCATCCAAGCCAATACTACAAAATGATTGGTTTCCTGTCTTTGAATTGCATTGGTACTTTAGGTTGTGGTAGCCCTCATCTGAAATAACTAAGTGGCGCCATGCATAATCTATCATACCATTCATATCATGATCGTCATCCATCACCACATTTCATACCTTCTAAAAGATCTGACAAAAGGAATTATGTGCTCACAAAATAGTCACACCCAGAAAATGCAGATTCTAATAAACGAGTAAACAAAAAATGACAGTATTGTCAGAAATTTGACCAGCAATAATAAAACTACATCTGCAAATAGTAAAATTGTTTTTGAAAACTATTGTCTTATGATTTATTTCTTAAAATAAAAGAGACACAGAGTAGCTCTGTTACAAACTGTAAATAAACAAATGGAAATAAAGCATCCTTCGATCAAAATGGTGCTAAAGAAAGGCCTCTACAACAGTACACAGACAGACTTTCTCAAACAAAACATACATTCAAAAACTGTTTTTGTAGAAAATAACCTATCATTTAAATAACAAATTGAAAACCCACCGCAGCATATAAGGAAGGAAAAAAACGTGGCAACAATTGATCAACAAGTGGCAGAGTTAGTTTCACAGCTAGAAATAGTGAGGTTAATGCATTCTGAAAACTTAGCATCACATTTTTCAGTCTCCCCCTTGATTTCAAGTTTTTGTTTTCCCAACAATGATCTGATTTTCTCCAATCGATCCTTTGGAAGTGCCTTAGTAAAAATGTTGGCAAACCGATATCCAGATTTACAAAATTCAAAAGAGATAAATTTGTGTTGGACAAGCCCTCTAATGAAGTGATGTCAAAAGTCAATATGTTTTCTCCTGATGTGATATACAAGATTCTTTGTCATGGAGATAGTGCCTTGATTGTCACAATATACTTTGATTGGCTTATTGACTTTCATTCCCAAGTCTTCAAACAATCTTTCCATCCAGATGACTTGTGTATATGTGGATGATGTTGCAATATACTCTGCTTCAGCTATGGATAGAGCAACAATGGGTTGGTTTTTGCTACTCCAAGAAACAAGATTTCTTTGAGAGAGAAAATCATATCCAGAAGTGATATTTTTATCATCTAATCAACCTTCCCAATCTGCATTTGTGTATGCTACAACATTGGAATCATTATTAGCACTATAAAAAAATCCAAAATATTTTGTACCACTTAGATATTTGAGAGTTCTTTTGGATTCCTGCCAATGAGTCTCGAGGTTGATGCATGAACCTAGCAACCAGAATTACAAAGAACATGATGCCTGGTCTAGTGGTCATAAGATACATAAGACTCCCAATCAAAGATCTATAAAGAGTGGCATTACAATGTGGAGTTTCATATTCCTTCATAAATTTACTCCCAAGAACCAAGGGAGTACTCACAGGTTTTCAACCTTGCATGTTAAACCTCTTCAACAAGTCTTTAACATATTTGAATTGACTAATGGATATACCTGTAGTTGTGTGTTTGATTTGCATACCCAAAAAGTATTTCATTTCTCCTAAATCAGAGATCTCAAATTTAGATTTCATTGTCTCTTTGAACTCCTTGACAAGTGAGTGAGAGGTGCTCATAAAAATTAAGTCATCTAGATATAAGAAAACAATGATGAAATCTGATCCCACAACCATTTTGTAAAAGGTACTTTCAGAAGGACTTTTATCAAAACCATGATTACAAAGATAGTTATCAATTCTAGAGTACCAAGCTCTAGTGCCTTGTTTAAGACCATAAAGAGCATTTTTAAGCCTATAAATCTTATCTTCTTTACCTTTAACAATGAAACCTTGAGGTTGTTCAACATAAACTTCTTCCTTCAAATATCCATTTAAGAAAGATGATTTGACATCCATCTGATAAATTGTCAACTTTAAATGAGATGCAATAGAAAGAAAAGTTCTTACTGTTTCAAGTCTTGCTACAAGGGAAAATGTTTCCTCATAGTCAATGCCTTCTTGTTGCACATATCCTTTTGCAACTAAATGTGTATTATACTTTGAAATAATTCCATCCATATTAAATTTGAGCTTGTAAATCCACTTTACACCAATAGTGGATTTCCCATGAGGAAGATCAACAAGCTCCCATGTATCATTTTTTTTTTATCTGTGACATCGCATATTCCATGGATTTCACCCATGGTTCATCAGTGGAATCTTATTTAAAATTAAAAGTTTCAACATGGGTAGAAGAAAAAAGAGCAAAATTGTCACCAACATACCTAGATGTCTCATATATCTCTTTCAAACTTCTTGTTTTCCTAGGAGGACTAGATGGAGGTGTTGTTTGAGTATTAACTTGAGATCCTGTTGACAGAGAATATGGAGATGAATTTGATGGAGAGATCCTTGAAGGTGATCCTACATTTATTACAACAAAGGCTTGCAAAGATTGATCATTGTTATCAAAAATCAAATTTTCAATATGTGGGGTAAGCTCTTTATCTTCTCCTTCATTCTTCTGATAAAATCCCCCTTCATCAAATATCACATCTCTACTAACATAAAGTTTATTAGTAAGTGGATAAAAACACCTATAAGCCTTGCTTTCTTCTGAATATCCAATGAAAATACATTTCACTGATTCTCCATCTAATTTATGTCTTTTTTGTGTAGGAATTTGAACAAAGCACACAAACCCAAAAATTTTCAGATGAGAAATAGTTGGTTTTCTACAAAACCAAGCTTCATGAGTAGAATTTTTTACCATATTTGTAGGACTTTTGTTGAGGATATATGCATTTGTATGGACCGCATGTGCCTAATACATGTTTGACAAAATATTTTATTTTAACATACATCTAACCATCTCTTCAATTGTTCTTTTTTTTCTTTCTGCTATTCCATTTTGTTGAGGAGTATATGCAGTAGTTAACTCCTTGATGCCATGTAAATTGCAAAAATATTTGAATTCATCAGAGGTGAATTCTTCACCTCGATCAGTTCTCAAGAATTTCAAATAGTATCCTGATGACTTCTCAACAAGTGCTTTAAATTTTTGAAAGCAACTAAAATCTTGAGACATGTCACTTAATAAATAGAACCAAGACATCCTTGAAAAATCATCTACAAAGAAAAGAAAATACATATTCTTCCCAAGAGATAAGGCCTGCATGGGGCCACAAATATCTGCATGTACTAAGGCCAAAGGTTCACTTGCTCTAAAATGATGTTGGGGAAATTTGTCTCTATGTTGATTTCCTATTGCACAACCTTCACATATCTTATTATCTAGTTCTATGAATAAATAAAAACCTTTTACAAAATTCTTCTTTTGCATGAAAGAAAGAGATCCAAAATTAAGGTGACCAAACCTTTTGTGCCATAACCAAAACTCATCAACTGAGGCCTTCAAGAAGGATACTTTTGGTTCAATACATAACAAAAACATCTTATTATCTATCATAGGAACTTTGGCAACAAGGCCTGTGTTGTTAAAAAACTTACAAAACTTTCCTTCAAAAACAGTGTTGTCGTTTTTAGAATTTTTTTTCCCTATGATAATCAAGTTATGCTTTAAAATTGGAACAAACAAAGTATCATGTAGATACATAATACTTCCATTTTTTACTTTTATGGCAAGGGTACCTTTTCCCCTTACTTCTGCCGGATTATCATTGCCAAAGTTTACTTTTCCCTTCACACTCTCATCTAACTTCACAAATAGGTTTTTGTTTCCTGTCATATGATTTGAGAAGCCACTATATAAATACCATACTAAATCATCTTTTGCATCAAAACTATTACATGTGAGAAACAAATTTTGAGAGTTTTCAACTTCATCTTTACTAAAATTTTCTTGAGAGGTGTCTCTTTTCTTTAAAAAATAGCTTTCAAGGTGACCATATTTATTACAATAGTTGCAATGAAAGTTACCTTTCTCAAGGATGTTGCTTCTTCCTCTACCACAACCTCCTCTTCCTTGGGATCTTCCATGACCTCTACCTCCTCTATTTGATGATGAATAAAAAGTAGAGGTATCATTCATGGTAGTAGAAGATTGTTTCTTCTTGTCATCAACCTTGAACTTTCTTTGGAAAGATTGATCTAGAGGTTCCTCATTCTTTTTCAACCTGTATTCATGTACTTTAAGGATTCCAAACATATCATCAAGAGTTAGTTGTGATAAATCCCTTGACTCCTCTATAGCAATAGTGCTTGGATCAATTTTTTTAGGAATACTTCTCAAAACTTTTTCAACACTCCTCTTATCTTCAAGAGATTCTCCATGAGCATGAATAGCATTCACAATGTTTTGAACTACAGTAATAAAAGATTCAACTCTTTCATTTTCTTTCATAGAAAGAGATTCAAAATCTCTTCTCAACATTTGGAGCTTAACAAGTTTTACCTTTACAGATCCCTTGTATTCATTCTCCAAGGTTTCCTAAGCATCATGGGACCTACTAAATTATGAAATCTTAGGAAAAACTATGATGTCAATTCCAGTTTGAAGGATGAACAAAGCTTTAGCATTCTTTTTCTTGTTCTCCTTCAACTCTACCTTTTGATCAACAGAGAGACCATTGTAGGCAACCTGATCAGCTGGCTTTGGTCCTCCTATAGAAACAATAAACCATAAATATTGTGATATGAGAAAATTTCTCATCTTCACACACAAGTACTCATAGTTTTCCCCACCAAAAAGAGGAATCTAGTACTGTACAGTGTTAGAATTTTGGGCCATTTCTCCTTAAAAAAGACATTGTAATCAACCAAAGCTCTGATACCAAAAGAAAGATCTAAAAAAAGGAATTATGTTGTCACAAAAGAGTCACACCCAGAAAATGCATATCCTAATAAACCAGTAAACAAAAAATGATAGTATTGACAAAAAATTGACCACCAATAATAGAATTACATGTGCAAATAGTAAAATTGTTATGTTTATGAAAACTATTGTCTTATTCTTTATTTCTGAAAATAAAAGAGACACAAAGTACCTATGTTACAAACTGTAAATAAACAAAGGGAAACAGAGCATCCTTCGATCCAAAAGGTGCCAAAGAAAGGCCTATACAAAAATACACATAGAGTATTTCTCAAACAAAACATACTTTCAAAAATTGTGTTTGCAGAAAATAACCTATCATTTCAATAACAAATTGAAAAACCAACGCAACGGATAAGGAAGGAAAAAAAGTGGCATCAGTTGATCAACAAGTGGTATATTTAGTTTCACAGCTGGAAATAGTGAGGTTAATGCATTCCTAAAATTAACATCACATTTTTCACCTTCAACACTGAATTATAGGGAAATTTGATTAGAGAATTTATTAAAGACATTGGTCGTGAAGAAAAATTAAGTGGAAAAAATAGTATGTAATAACAGACAACCATATAGTATGTAAAGGAAAAAATCTAAGGTGCTTAACATGAAGCCTTTGAGTTTAATGGAATTATCCTTCTTTGTGCGGTGGTTGAGGTCAAAGATAACATATGCAAGTTGTTGGAAAAAATGTCCTAATACATACAATCACAATACAAGAACTAGACCTAGACATAGGTCATGGTATATGTCTAGGTCATGGTCTTTTTCATGGTCATGGTTTAGGTCTAGGTCTATTGCGAACATGTCCTTGAATGGCTTGAGGAGGTGAGTTGCAACTCGTGATAAAACTCAAACTTCTTCTTATCGGATTCTTACCGAGGAATCTTACCGGATTCTTCTTCCCATATACACAATGTTCACAGAAATCAAAATACATAGAACAATTAGACATACCTTCAACTATACCTTTACCACATAGTAATAAATGACCCTTCTCTTCGATATGCCCCAGTCTTTGATGCCATAGCATAACCTTTTCTCCAGAGACGGTAGGAATTCTTTCTCCTTCAACTCCAATATTATGAACAATGGAACTATTACACCCATCACTAATAATGCATCCTTGCATCTTATACAGTGTTCCAAACCTAACTCCCTTCAGTAATACTATTGCTCCTCGAACCATACTAGAGATTTCTTTTTCAAATATTGCTTTTACCCTTGCATCGTCCGTTTTGATTACAAAAATCAAATTTCTGGCCCAACCTGGGATGTACAGAACACCAAGTAATCTTCTAATCCTTCCATCTATGAGCATCAACTTGACTTTTCCTTGTCTTATGATTATGGTTGTCGAGTCATCACATAGGAAAACATTACCTCGATCATACCTTTCATATTCACAGAACCACTCCTTGTGGGGAGTCATATGAAAGGAATCACCTTAGTCAACCAACCATGTCTCAAGGTCTGCATGTGTGCTTGAAGAATCTAAGTACATATCCCCTCCTTCTTCCTTGGAGGTCTTTCCTTTTGTAAAATGACCTTCTTTAGATTCCTTATTTTTCTCAATTTTGGATATACATTGTTTCTTGTAGTGCCATTCTTTTCCACATCTCCAACATACCTTTACAAATTTTCTAGGAGATTTAGATCTACCCCTAGACTTAGATCTCCCACTTGACGACTTGGATCTATTTCTTTCTTGGGAGCATACTCTTCCAAATAATGAATTTGTGCTCTGTCCTTCCATGTTCTTTCATCTCATCTCCTCTGACAACAAGGATGAGACCACTTCATCAAACTTAAAGGAAATTGCATTACTACCTATGGCCACAAACGGAATATCCCACGAGTTTGTTAAAGAGAACAATAAATCGATACACTTATCTTCATCTGAAATTTTAATGTCAACAGATACTAACTAACTTACCACAATATTGAAGGCATTCAAATAATCTGGCAACGAGTCTCCATCTCTCATCCTCTGCTATAGAGCTTCTTTCTCCGAAATTTTTTTTTTACTATGGACTTAGACTGATACAACTTCCCCAACTTAACCCATAAATATTTGGCTATAGCTTCCTCTAACACATTCAATAATATTGAATCATAGAGAGATAGTCGGATTGTGCTTTTCTCCTTATGATCCAACTTTTTCCAATCATTTTCTAAAGTTCATGTAGGTGTAGTACCTGGATCCACCACGATCCACTGATCTTTGTCAACCAACAGATCTTCCATATTCAACTTCCACATCTCAAAACTTTGCCCATTAAAATTCTAATCTCCATTTTCAAACTACTCGCCATTTCGTTTCACCTGAAAAATCAATAACACAGATATCCCACTGTAACAAGGCTTATCACAGTCCCGAGACAAACCCTTGACTACAAAGGCATTCCCCTAAAGCCAACAAAGCTCTGATACCAAATGTATATTTTATTCTTGTACAATATTTTACTGCAAACATATTTTCAATAAAAGAACAAAAAAGATACAATGAAAAATGCACACATTACACAGAGATTTTTCCCCTAGAAACCCAAATCGAGAAAACCAATATATTCTATATTCATTCTATATTATTGTATGAAAATGAATAAAGTGTATTGAAAATTCTATCTATAACTTATATTCTTATAAATCATAATATATATAT
>ML805548.1:44992-55361 GCA_009831015.1 Picea engelmannii
ATCATCGACACTTTTACCATGTATTTATTTTGATTTTCTCAACACAATAATATGGTAATTATAAAACTAAATCAACCCTAAAATATCTTATGCAAATAGCTATAATAATATAAAAGTTGATTTTACAAATATTTTACTTATTTATTCAAGGATCTATTAAACTATAATGATACTCTATATATCAAATAGGAAACTCATATTACCTTTTATATCAAGAAGCAATAAATTTTAAAATTAAAAATATAGCAAAAAAAAACTATAATTTTTCTATTACAAAAATTATAAAAAAAAATCTAATTATTTATTCTGTCATAGTCAAAACCAAAAATACTAGACTTGTGTGTAACACACTACTATAAATTTCCTATTGCAAAAATGATACAAACAAAATATGATCATTTATTCTATCCTAATCAAAACCACAAATATTAAATTTGTGTTTCAATGATACGAATACACTTCAAATGCCAACAATAAATTTGTGTCTCAATGATACGAACACAGTTCAAGTCCCAACAATAAATTCCTAAAAGAAGAAAATGAAAGTCTCTTCCACCATAAAGTAGTAAGTTGCTCTTAGGGGTGACTTGTTGAATTTTTCTTCACAATTGAGGGTTGGGTCATGCTGGTGAGGGGGCTCTGCGACTAGGTTTTTGTTAGCCGCATCCTTGAAACTTCGGGGAGAAGGGTGAACGAGGGCGAGGGATACGACGAGGGAGAGAGGGCTCTGCGGAGGATGGGTCTCGATGTCAAGAAGGTCTACGGATGGCAACGGTGAAAAAAAATCCTTGCGGCGGCTGGCTTGTTTCGAAGCCGAGATTTTCCCTAAGCTACACAAGCATTACATCAGGTGGGGCATCAATAGCTGTCTCCCATTTCAAGCAGTTCTAGGGTGGAGGAGAAAACGATACACGGTGGTGGTTTTCCTAGTTTTAGGGCCGATTTTTCCCTGTGTTGCACAAGCTTTATCATCTGGGGGGTCATCGATGATTGTCTCCTGTTCGGGACCGGTCCAGGTCATCTTTTGTTTGGGGTTGGACTCGACTTCAGGTGCGCGGTGTGCTATCGATGGAGGCAACTTCCAGGTTTTGTTGCGGCAGGTGTTTTGTTTTCTCTTCGCTTTTCTTGGACTCTATTGTCCTATTCCTCCTTGGAAAGAAGAGGTTTTGGGCCAGATCATTGAGGTCCTCACTGGGGGCGTGTGGTGTTTTGGTTAACACTTTGATGTACTTTCGGGCCGTGCGGTGTTGGGTTACCACTTTGAGGTCCTTTGGGGGCATGCATCTTCCGGTTGGTGGGGTTTTTTTCCCTGTTTCGAACCTCTTTTTGCAGCCTATGTGTTGGTTTTTCATCTCTAGTGAACTTTCTAGTTCTTTTGGGGTTGTTGGTAGTTTTTTGTTTATGAGCATGGTCTATGGAATAGGTTTTCTATGAAATGTTGTATGGTCAAGAAGATGTAAACAAATTATATTTTCACTAATATAATTAATATAATTTTCTATTGGAAAGTGTTCCTAGAACTCATCAAAAACACCCAAGGATAAGTTATATTTTACTTAATCTCCTTGAATTTTCTTTTTTTCTTATTAATATTAATACTTAATATTGACTTTTAAATAACCATCATAGTTATACTTAACTTTATAAAAAAAACTTTGGAGAGAATTGATATTTCATCTTGAAAAGAAGCTTTATCTTATATCAAAAGCTTTATCTTATATCAACCATATAGACCATAACACCACACAAAGATGTACTTAACTTTATAAAAACAACTTTGGAGGGAATTGATATTTCATCTTGAAAAAAAGCTTTATCTTATATCAAAAACTTTATCTTATATCACCCATATAGACCACAACACCACACGAATGTGAGGAATGACTAACTTCCTTATCATTAGGAATTTCTCCAAAATATGGTTTTCAGCTTTATCTTATATCACCCATATAGACCACAACACCACAAAAGGATGTGAAGAATGACTAACTTCCTTATCATTAAGGAATTTCTCCAAAATATGGTTTTCATTTTAATTTCCTTTTGCTCTTTTAATTTGTTTTATAGCTCCCAAAACACCTTCGAAAAAAAGTAACAATCTAAGAACAAGCGATGTACACTAGTACAACAAACAAAAACTTGGTCCTTTTCTAAAAGTTGTCTCAAGATTATATTTTATTGACAAAAAAAATTATACAAGAAAACTCGTGTATTCTCATCGATGGTTGCTTGACGAACATTTTAACATTTTATTTATATTAACTTATTTCCAAAGTTGATGTTTCACATGGTGTAATATAATAGTAAGATTGACTAACTAAACTAAAAAGATGTAAGTTCATCCACTTAATTTAATCAAACTTTTTTTTCCAACAGATTAATTTAATTTAATCAAGGTTATGGATGAGATGATCTGAAGCGCTATATAAGACATTAGAGTCTTCTTAGTAAGAATTGATCGCGATAGTTTTTGAGTTAGTGGGCACGTTTTGTAAGAAATGGAGTCCGCGACTTGGGAGTCGGCAGTTGGTGAGAAATATCCAGCTTGTTGCAGAGTCTTTAAGACTCTGTAGATTGGATGCCTGTGTAATCACGCTCATGCACTCCCATCTGCATCCATTCTCCTCCCATCAACATACATTCTCCCATCTAGCTCCGCATCCATGGTTCCATCCACTCCTTTTCCAACTCTCGTCGATCCTTCGATGGTTCACTCCACCAAACCATGTAACACAAAACAACGTTAACACTTCACAAGATATGATGTCAATCCTGGAGTACGGTGACACATGATGTTTACTCCCTCCCCACCCATTTTCAAATTTGAAAAAACCTGCCCTGTTCACCTCAGTCCACACCTGCGCTCAAATCCCCTGTTTTAGTCATTTAAGCATGGCGCCCATTTTCAAATTTGAAAAAACATGTCATGTTCACCTCACTCTGCACGTGCGCTCAAATCCCCTGCTTTAGTCATCGAAGCATGGCAATGGAAATTTGGAAGATTTTGGAGAGGAGCAGATAGTGTCCCCAAACCCAACTCAACAAACATTTTTTAAATAAACAAGAAATTCGGTGTCATTTAATCGGCTCTTTCGATGCCAAAAACTCGTGCATCATCTATTCTGTGGAGGTCAATGTGTGTAAAACCATTTTGCATCTTTCCTTTTGACCTTTTTTAAAGATTTCTAGCTAACTTTGAAATGTGGGAGAATCATATGCTTAATGTATTTTTCACCTAAATCATTGTTGATATTCTTAATGTATTTGTATTTGATTGATTGGTTGTTTAGTGGGAACGATACATTGAAGCTTTTATGCAAGAAGCAGAATGGATAGCAGCTGGACAAGTTCCTACGTTTGACGAGTACATAAAGAATGGCATATCCATCTCTGGGATGTGTATATTAAATTTGTATTTGCTTCTCGTAATGGGGCCACTTCTACCTGATGACATTCTGGACCAAATACACTCTCCATCCAAGATCCACGAGCTTGTATAATTGACGACCAGGCTGGTAGACGACTCAAAGGATTTTGAGGTATATTTTTTTAATATAGGAGTGGTCGTCTTTAGCCTCGACTAGGTGGACGTGAAAAATCCTGTGACGATGTCCAACTGCCACGGGATGGACAGAGCATGGGCGCGATAATGCTGAGAGGCAACAGTATCATGAAGGGGTATCTCCACGACCCCGAGAGCACCGCAAATAGATCCATATGGGTGGTCGAAACACAAAGTTGGTATGTAATACTCCTATGCTATCACGTTCATATGGTCACTAATTTCCTCATTCCTTTGATTCTGTTATTGCATTTTGTATCGTTAAGGTTTGGTAACTTTGCATTTGTATGTAGATAACGTTGGAGTCATTTCTTATTATTCTGTTTGTTACAAAGCTCTTCTACATCTTATTCATTCAGGTTGGATTCTTTGGAGGAAATTATTGTTCTTACCAAGACACCTACATTGCCACATCTACGACTACAGCCAAACATCAGAAAGGAAGCACAACAATGACCTCTTCAATTTGATATGATCAATGGCTTTGTGGTTCTTGACTATCAAATTAATGCATAGGAGGAATGATAAACAACTTTTTTTTTTATGAATCAGATACTATAGGTTTAACAAGATGGAATTATAGCCGTTCCTTACATGCAATATACATGAGGTATTCGTTCCTTACATGCAACATTCACGAGGATTCAGTTTGTGTACGACCTGGAGCTTTGTATTATGTAAATCTATGTTTCTTTTAAAGCACATTCTTATTATCGAAATATATTTCTCTTCAACTAAAATATTTCTCGCGTTCAGAGTTATTCTTAATTAATTTGTTCTCACCAGGATCTCCATGGATAAATAATGGGTTCAATTTTCATGAATCATTCCTTAGATACATGGCGTATGAGATTACAAGGGAAAACAAAATTAGACCATCTCTTTCTTTATGCAACTATAATATCCAAATAATAGAAGCATCGTAGTCTTCAAATATGTTTAGTGAAGGATTTACCATTTTTCACAAGATTCCATTGTGGTGTGATAGTTGCATTTTTCTGGTGAACCTCCCCGTTGAATGGTTTTGAATTTGTAATAATTTTGGACCACTACTATGATTGGAGAATCCTTACCATGGATGACTACATAGCCCTGCAAACTCTGTTGCAATCTCCATCCAAGGAAATTGAATAATTTCTTTCAAAATTCAAAATAAAAATTATTAAAAAAAATTACTTAAAAATTAATCTTATGAAAAAAATAACTTGAAAATTAATTTATTAAATTTAAAAAAAAATTATTTGAAAATTAATTTATTAAATTTTGTTAAAAAATAATCTATTAAAAAAAAATGTAAATAAAAATTTATTTATTAATTACAAACTCTTAGTCGGATCAATCCATATCCTTACACTAAAGGGAATATTTTCATTGAAATTATTTATTTTTTAATTACTAAAACTATTTTTACTATTTTGTGATTTATTTTTAAAATAATAATTAATTTTATTAATTTTTTCCAATCTTAAAAAATAATTGCATTCTTTAATTTTCATAATAATTTATTACAATAAATAAGTATTGTAAAATAATATAAACAAAAATATATGTAATTGAGCAAATATATGTAATTGAGCTTGTGATGTAATAAAAACAAAAATATAAATATATGAAAGTATAACTACGAGAAAAATGTTATTTCAAATGATTCTTTTTCAATATTTATTTTGAAAATAGTGTTTTAGGAATTATTTAACCACTATCTTGGTTGTTTATTAAAATAATTTTTTAAAAATTTTGTGGAGAGTAAGAAATTGATTTTTTATATATATGTGTCATGGAAACCATTTCCAATAAAAACAACTATTAATGATTCTAACCATCTAAATTTCTAACCAAAGCTTTATCAATTTTAAAATTTAATATCTAAACTTTATTAATTTCCACTTTGTTCATCTCTACCTCATCTTAATGAGCAAACTTTATAATGTATTCTTACATACTATAAAAAGGTCATGAATATCTAGTTAAGGTTTCAAGTTAAGTGAGATATTACACTAAAATATATTTTTAAAAAGACATGATGGTTGATATTAGTAAATATGCTTGTATAGTAATTTTAAAAAAATTAATCACCTAAATTTATTTTCAATTAGGTTAGACTTGAAATTGCTACATTCAAGATTAAATGATAGATGTTTTCTTAAAAGAGCAAAGTTAAACTTTTTTCAAATCATTATAACATACATTTTAACTTATTTTAACACTTATATTCCATGATTAAACATGTATATCTATTCATTTTAAAAATTAATAAAACTTGAACACACTTATTATATGTTAAAGTTAAAAGTTGTGAAAATTTTACTAAATCTTATAGTGGATAAAAATTTAAAAGAAATTTAATTAAGTGTAACATTTTTTTCAAGATAATGATACTCAATATCATGTAGATCGTCTTCTTGGAAATCGTTGTGGGTTGTGTGCTAGGGTTTGAGCTCTGAGTCGCGCCTCCACCTCCTCGTGCTATCATTTGGACCGCCATGGCTCCCTCTGAGGGAGGGGATCCGCCTCCTGGATCCTCAACCTCAAATATACAAGCCTTTCATTCTCGAATTCCTTCTTATGCAAAGACGCACAAGGAAAATACCTCACGTTTTGTCAAAAAATCGACAGAAATTCCCAAGGTTGTTGTGCATGCTCCTTCGGCATGACCTCTAGCTCTCAGATTGGTAGACAGAGGAATGATAGGGCAGTTCATAGGAATTTTTCCCTCCCGAAAAGCCATGCACCTCTGGTTGGAATCGAACTAGCGCAAGCTGATCCAGGGAAAAATGTCGGCGACCTTTTGGGGTAAGGGTTTTTTTGCTTTCTTATTTGAAGAAAAAGAAGATAGGGACCTAATTTTCTGAAGAGACCCATATTTCATTGGTGCTCATGGAATGTATCTCAATAAATGGACACTTGATTTTATTCCAGAAAATGATATCCCCTCAGCAATCCCTGTGTGGGTAAGACTGCCTTTCCTCCCACTACACTGTTGGAACAACGAAACCATAAGAAGTATTGGCAACTCTTTAGGAAAATATATCGATCGTGATGAACCATGAGAGGGAATTAAAGCCTTTTCCAGACTCTATGTCGAGGTAGACCTAGAAAAAGGACTCCCAGAAGAAATACAACTAAACTTAGATAACTGGTCTTACATTCAACAAGTGGATTATGAGCAAATCCCCTTCAAATGTAAAGCATGTCATGCATATGGAAATTTCACTAAAACCTTCCCTCAGGCCAAGGAAACTTAGGACCAGGACCCAAAGCAAGATCAGTGGCAGCATCCAAAATGAAAAAAATCTAATGGGAAAAATCACTTGAATCCTACACAAGGACAGAGAGAAAAATATCGACATCCAAGATAAACATCGTCACGATCTCCGCACAAAGGGGAATCAAGTCATAAGTGATATGATGGGATTCCCATAGAAGTTAATACAGAGGATTTTAGGGAAATATAGGAATGAAATGATAAAAAGAGACAAGAAGATACGGGGGAGGAGGTCAGAAAAGGTAAAGAAAAAGAAACCCTGATCATAAGTGGGGATTCCATAGAAAAATCTTACCCATGTCATTCCCTGGAGCTTCTAGAATTCTCATAACATGAGAGGCAAGACACATCCCATAGTGATATTGATCTTGGGATCACTCCACCAACCATAAAAAAAAAAGGAAGAAAATCTGAAAGAAATAAAAGAGAATCGGTTGCAAACTGTAACGACCTCCTCGTTACGACAACCATTCTAGTAACGGGTGCAAATTTTTTTTTTTAAGGTGTGTGCATGTGTGTAGAAGTAACAACACACTTAACTGAATGACGCCACTCGACAACCAACAAGACGCAACCACGACGTTCAGCACAAGAAGACTGGAAGCACACAACGAGTAACTGCAACAATATACGACCATAGGCACAAGGTGCACGACACAAACATTAAGACATACTGGGGGTGCACAGTAAGAACACAGAGGGAAGAATCCATGGTGTTAGGGTTACTATTTCTGCACCGGAAAGCAGGGCGTTTAGTCTTATGTCTTCTCGAAAGAAGATTAGACAGGCTCCTGGCCGACTCCTCAGGCAGAAACTAGTAACCAGACCTAGAACAAGACGCAAGCAAGACGAACAAAACAAGACGACCCCGACATATCATAGTGACAACAAGCAATAAACGCCCCTAGACATAAGGCGTACAACTAGCAGCTGTAAGCAGAAAACGACACCAGGTGTTAAGTACAGTACAGTCACAGATGGAAGAATCCAACAGTAGAGTTTACTATTTCTACACAGAAAAGCAGGGCTTTTAGTCTTACGTCTTCTCGAAAGAAGATTAGACAGGCTCCTGGCCGACTGCTCAGGCAGAAACTAATAAATCTTTTAGGGAGTCGCAGTAGTGGAAATTGTGCCTTTAAACAGCCCGAGACTCTTGATACGGCATTGGATTATTTACAAAAAAAAACACACACAGCCATCTATACTAAGGTTACATGGAGGTGTCTACAAGGAACAACACTCTCATTACAGCCTCAGAAATCCTATTGTTCTTACTCAAGGTGATCTTACCGTAAAAGTTTATTAATAACGATAAAAGTTACAATAACACGGTCATGCATATTAACACCTTACATTCGCATCACAGTCCGGGCCACGATTTACAATTACAAACCCTCTCATAAGCTACAACCATAAGATTTACAATGACCTTACTAGATAAAAACATTTAATAAACAGGAGGATCTCACAATTCGACATCATTTAAGATCATAAATTCTTTAATAAAGAAATAATAACTACGCCAATCCTTCTTGCAAGTTATCAACCCAATTACACTCTATCTTATGTGGCGACAATACCCTTACACTAAGGATAACCTCAAAATTTTAACCAACGTCTTAAATAAAATAAAAATGAGACATTATGGTTAAAACGGTCCATGGTAAAAATCCCCATATTCAATATGTCACATATAAGGATATCGACCTTTAGAAGGACAATATATAAAATAGAGATACATCCTTTTAAAATGACAAGGCTTAAAGACAATACTCATTGTCAACCTATAAAATTCATCATCCTATATATATATAACCTCATAATTAAAATTAGCCTTATGAAATCATATTTGAAATCGACATATGTAGCAACAACAATATTTAAATTGATCATTTTTAAAAATACCAAAATTTAGAAGGGACCTAATTTAACCATAATTAAAAATGCCAATAATTAAAAATAGCCACATTCAAAATGACAGCATATAAATCACCTCATAATTAAAAGGCATATTATCAATAACTTTCAACTTAAAATATCAACTTCATGCTTTACATTTAATGACTTGGAAATAAATTAATAATCACGGTACTGCTGGTATGTTACCAATACATTTAAATTTAACAATTTACCCTAAGACAATCGACATTTCAAATTATATAAAAAGGGACAGTGCAATCGATAACAACAATTTCATTTCTGTTGGTCTACGCTAATGCTCTATTTAGTTTAATTTCAACATGGTTACCCATATATATTCAACCTAATTCCTACAACAGCGTTACCATTACTACACCATTTTTAACTATCAATTACAATACCAAATCAATAGTACAACTGGCACCCATATCTTACATGTGTTTTGCAATAACCCATCCATTTGAATGGCAATAAAAATTACATTAAAAAGAATACGTTGCTATGATTTTAACACTGTCAATGTGGAGGGAAGGAGAACAGACTTTTTTTCATAAAATAAGATTTGAAAACAGGGACAGAATATCATTACACTCAGCGGAAATTCGGCAACGATGAAAAATGAAATGTCCCACGATTTTACAGGGATGCAGTAATGAAAAACGAACTGGCAAACGTTTTTACAGGAACGCAATAAGAAAAAGTAAACCGTCAAACGATTTTACAAGAACGGAACCCCATTTCCCTCAGCGAATATTGCAGCAACAATAAAAAAAACGCAGAGCCAAACGATTGTACAGGAAAGCATGGATGAAAAACAAAATGCCCAATGTTTTTACAGGGACAGATCAACATCTCCCTCAACGAATTTGCAGCAGTAAAGAAAAATGAATTGCTGGTTGAAACGATTTGCCAAAGGATAAAACGAATTGCCAAAGATAAATTGAATTGCCAGGTTAAATCGATTTGCCAGAAGATCAAACAAATTTCCAGAGGTAAAATGAATTGCCAGGTTAAAACGTTTTTCCAGAAGATAAAACAAATTGCCAGAGAAAAAAATGAGTTGTCAGGTTAAAACGTTTTGCTAAAAGATAAAACAAATTGCCAGAGAAAAAAATGAATTGCCAGGGTAAAACGTTTTGCCAGAAGAGAAAACAAATTGCTAGAGAAAAAAATGAGTTGCCAGGTTAAAATGTTTTGCCAAAGATAAAGCAAATTGCCAGAGAAAAAAATGAATTTCCAGGTTAAAACGTTTTTCCAGAAGATAAAACAAATTGCCAGAGATAAAAATGGATTGCCAGGAGACACCAACGAAATGACAGTAGTTTAAGCAAATGCATGACAGTAAATTTAAAGGACATGACCGTAATTTATAAAATGAAATGCCCACCACGGAATGCCCATAGTAAATAAAGAGAATTCCCACAGAATTGATCGCCCCAAAAACAACCCACAATCAAGATTCCAAAACAACAAATATTAAAAATTACACATTCCCGCACCATCATTTACATTTGCACAGTCCACAATTACAGCATAATGATTCTATACAGTCTAGAATTACAGCAGAATTACATCCAAGCATTCTAATACCAAATAACGTGCGTACCTTTTCCCTTTCGACC
>ML805548.1:66695-90189 GCA_009831015.1 Picea engelmannii
GAACATGTCAACAACATATCATCAAATCAATAAATATCATGGTAATAAATCAACTCAAATATCACACTCCCTGACTCAATCCAGAGTCCAAGGGTTCCGTCGATGCCTCTGCATCCTCCAGGTCAAAAACCCTGCACACTCAACAAGACTGAGTCAATAGCACCTGTCTACGTCAAGTAGTAAAACATCATGTCGTCTATCAGAACGCATCATAATCAAGCATAAATGTATTAATATCAGAAAAGTCCAGATCACTTGCGAGCAAGTGTCCTCAAAGAATAAGTTTTGTAAGTGCGCCAGAGCGGGATGTTACACAAACAGAGAAAAATAACTAGGCATCCAAAAAAAAATACAGGAAGCATTAAAAAAATAAGGAAAATCCAGGAAAAACAAGGCCTCGCAACACAAGGGAGAAGAATCTCATCCCTCTAAAGGCGGGGCACCAAATCCACTCATAAATGATGAAAGTTGTCTCCTAGAATTGTAGAGGACTAGGGAGCAGGGATAAAAAAGAAGAAGTCAGAAAATTGTTAAAATTAGAAAAGCTCGCAATCTTCCTAATCCAAGAGAAAAAAAATGAGGGACTTGGAAACCCTCCAAGATCTACAAAAAATATGGAAAAAATGTGAAGGAAAAGCAATCAGTTCTAGAGGTGCCTCGAAAGGAATAGGTACATTATGGAATGTAGAAGATTTCAATTTAGAAGACCAGGTGTAGTCTTAGTTCTGGCTGATGGTTTCCCTAACCAGGAAAGCTACAGGTATGGTTTACTCCATCATAAATGTCTATATGCCAAATAATTATCTGGAAAAAATTGAATGCTGGTGATCCCTCTAGTATCTGGCCACTGAAAACCCCCCTCAAAACTTGATCATTGTCGGGGACTTCAATACAACAAGAGGTTTAAAGGGAAAATGACGGGGTACTATCATGAGAGATCAATTCAGATAAATCATGGACGATCTTATCTCGCATTTGGATCTCTTCGATGTCCCTTCTTTGAAATGGATGTACACTTGGAACAACAGAAGAGAAGGTCTAGGACACATAACGGCTAGACTGGATCGATTCTTAATAAGAAACTTTTTTCTGGACCTTCCAGACAAAGCCTGCTCCTTGAATCTCCCATGGGCAGGTTCATACCATCTCCCTATCTCGTTAACCTTCGAATCACAAAAAAATTGGGGCCCTATTCCCTTCAGATTCAACCCCCTATGGATGGAGCAGTCAGAGTTACTTCCCACCATTTTCGAAATATGGAATCAGTGGATTACAGGATCTCCAAACTATATTTGGGAGCAGAAGATGAAGTTTGTGAAGGGTCTCCTCAAATATTGGGCAAAAACCTCCTTGAACTCGGTCCAAAACAATGTTAGCGACCAAAAGATTCAGCTTGAAAATATACAAGAGGAAATGGAGACAAACGAGGTACAACAAAGCCACATTATGATTGAGCAAAAGATTCACAAGGAATACTTGCAAGCGCTAACTGAAGAAAAATCATCTGAAGATTAGAATCCAGAAGTCTTTGGTTGAAAGCAGGGATCAAAATGCTTCTTTCTTTCATAGACAGGGAAAATCTAGAATTTGGGCTAATCAAATTTCTGAAATCAAAACTCCAGAAGGGGAAATTATAAAGGACTTTGATCAAATCAAGCTGCAAATTACAAATCATTTCCACAAGCTATATTCCACGTAAGAGAAAAAGATGAAATAGTTGATGCTCTTCTTACTAACATTCCAGGAAATCTAATGAAGGACGATAATATTTATCTTAATAGACAAATTGAAGAAGCAAAAATTCTAAAATCCATCAACCAATTCAACGAAGACAAAACTCTGGGACCAGACGGGTTCACCTTGAACTTCTATAAAAAATGATGGCACATAATCAAGCATGAATTCATCAGAATGACAAGATTCATCCACAAATAAAAAAAAAATGGGAGGAGCTGCCAAATACTCCTTCTTAGAGCTTATCCCGAAAGAAAATGGTTCCTCTACACTGGACTGGTTTAGACCCATTTATTTATGTAATATTTCTTATAAAATCATAGCTAACAAGTTGAATCCTCTCCTCGGATCTTTAATCCCTCCAAATTAAGGAGGCTTTGTGGCAGGTCGACAGATTTGGGACAATTTTATTCTATTTCAAGAAGGAATTCACTCCAGCAACTCTCGAGGAGAACCAGGTATGGAAATAAAATTGGATATGGAAAATGCTTTTGATAGAGTAGAGCATGATTTTCTTTATAAGGTTATGAAGAAATTTGGGTTCAATCAAGACTTCATTTCCTGGACGAGAGCTTGTATTGCTTCCCCTTGTATCGCTCCTCTTTTAAATGGAATATAAACCCCCTTCTTTAAGGCCTCTAGAGGCTTAAGACACAATTTCCCACTCTCCCCCCTCCTATATGTGATCATGGCAGAGACTCTTAACTGAACTTTGGAGTGGGAAAGAAACAATGGATCAATCCTACGAATCAAAATAGCCGAGGGGGTAAAAAGAATCAACCACTCACAACTGGACTGGAAAAACTTCAAATATCTGGGACTACCTATGTGCCTAAAATCATTACCCGGTGAGTTATGGCATCTTTCTCTTCAAAAAGTCAAGAGAAAGATGGAATCTTGGGGCTCAAGGTGGATCAATCCAGTGGGAAGGGTGATCCTGATTAAGTTAGTCTTATCTACTCTTCCTCTCTTTCATTTTTCGTCCCTCCTTGCCCCAAAGGGAATACTAAAAGACTTGGCCCAGCTCAGCCGCAAATTCTTGTGGCAAGGGGGAAAATCCAATTACAAAAAATTCCACCTTGTAAATTGGGACACAATCACCCTCCCCAAAAAAGGTGGGGGACTGGGAATCAGAGACCCCGAAGTGGCCAAATTAGCAATGGGAGCCAAGCTTCTTTGGAGGATATTCACAGGTATAAATACTAGTATATATACTGAGTATATATACCGGTATAAATATGTCGATAATATATACCGGTATATGTACTGAGTATATGTATCGATATATATATTGAGTATATATACCGGTATATTACTGAGTATATATACCAGTATATATAATGCGTATATATACCAGTATATATACTGAGTATATATACCAGTATATATACTGACACATATACCTATTATATATACCGGTATATATACTAAGTATATATAGTAGTATATATATTGAGTATATATATACCAACACATATACCTAATATATGTCAATATATATACTAGGTATATGTGTTAGTATATATACCATTATATATACTCAGTATATATATTGGTATATATACTGGTATATATATTGATCCTTTATATATACTAATCCTTTAAATACTAATGCAGAAGTATGCTCATAGGAACCGAGCCTGCCAAGGTCACTGAAGCAGTGATGGAATCCCTTAAAGGGATAGGATTCTATGTGTTTGAAGAATAATTCACATACATAAGGCTTTACTTATACTACACTGATTCATGTGTGACTGAGTTTTGGTGCATGAGTTATGTAGACAATGCAAGACATGGTTCCTATTCTTCGACAATAAAAGAAAGAGGAAATCTGTCACTATGTAACTCAAAATTTTTGGGATTATCATCAAGAGCTCAATGAAATGGTTGGATTCTTCGAATTCTTGTTAAGAAAAAAGTGGAGGTAATTGGAGGCTTTGACCTAGAAGGAATTTTTGTGGCTATCCATCAATTACCCCACAATATTTAGTAGGGTGCAAGAAATTTTCCAAGGGGGAGATGACAACAAATAATATCCTATCGAAGGAAAGGTGACAACCATCTGAAGCAAAATTTCACCCACGAGAAAGAAACAACCAATTCAGGAAGATTCAAATACTAAGGCGATTCACATACAAGTCTCTAACTTGGTTTTTATCGAGTCTAGTCCTATAAAACTCGAACATCCTAGGCCTGTATTCAGAAATAGAAAACGTGAGGCATGGTTTTTTCAAATCGGCACAAATCGTGCCTGCAGTCCCTTAATAAAGGGAACAATGGGAATGTGTGTGTGTTCTTGTCATCGTGCCTATGTGGCACGCTGAGTGGAGGTTTGGGATTTTATGAACCTCTAACATCAAGAACACATGTGCATTTATGCTGACTATGTTGCCACTATTTCATCCACCAACTTCATGCACTCACCCACAAGTGCTAGTATAATTTCAAAATAACCAGTTTTATCTACATGGTTGGTTTAATCTACACCATGTTTTTTTAAAGTCTTCTTTGTGTATCATGAGGGTGATTTTTTTATGAAATCTCTTTATACCATTGAGTAGAACAATTATTATTACTAGTATAATTTGTAACGAACTAGTTTTATCTATATGGTTTATTTTATCTACACTACTAAACACAACATATTCAATTATTGTATATCACATCCAAAACAAATAAAAAAATCTATATTAAAAATCACAAAAATGAAATATAAGACCAACATATCTAAGTGTTTCCATGTATTCAGACCATGCTTTAAATTAATACATAAGAATGGTAATAACCATTGGTGTCTACATAATAAAAGCCTCAAACATCAAATTTAAGAGACTTATATGTTAGGCTATAGAATACTCAATTCTCCATTATAAAAAAAACCCTTGATTTCCATGAGGAATATATCTAAGGAATTGAATTAACCATTAGTTGATGGAGGGTACAATGTGTTTATGTTTGGGATGAGTCTATATGTTGTTCTTTTCACTTAAATTGTTTGTGTGTGTGTGTGTGTGTGTGTGAAAGAGAGGGCATATATTAATAATAAATATGTGGAGAAATCACAATATTGTTTATGTTAATTTTAAGGAATGTACACAACATCATTAAATTAAAATCAATTTTATTGATATATATCATTTATAGAAGAAATTAAAGATAGGTTTTAAGTTTGATTACAAACTTGATTGTTGAACCAAGTAGAGACCAAAGTGTTGTTATTGGTGAAATTTATGTGAATAACCATATGTTTTTTCACCTCCCTCTTCCTCCTCATCACTAAGGAGGAAGAATTCTAACAAGCCCAAAGACAAAACCCCAAGACTAGATGGTGTTCTAGTGTTTTTCCAAGACATATGACGATGAATTGAGGATGGTCTAATCATCACTTTTAAGAGAAGGTAGTTTGTAATGGCGAACTATTAAAAAGTTCCAACATTGTGTCATTGTAGTTTTCAATATTGCTTTGCATGTAACAAAATCATATGAAAAAGTTCCAACATTGTGCCATTGTAATTTTCAATATCGCTTTGCATGTAACAAAATCATAAATACGTGAATGATTCTATAATTTAGTTCTAATTGTGTAAATTAACTCTACTAATTATGTTTGTTGAAATGCTTAAGTTAGTTCTACTAATTATGACTTACAAATGGTTTGTTGTAAAATAACGAAAATCCATCTACACGTTGTGAAGCTTGTTACTGATAGCAATCTACATGTTGTGAAGCTTTTACTATGAAAGGAGCATAAATTTCCTTTTCTAAAGATAAAATGCAACGAACATTTAAATAGAAATGGAATTATTGATTTTAGATATTTGTAGACATTTTCAATAGAAAAACAAACTTATAGAGTACTTCAATATCATCAAGGAAAAAGTTCTATGTTATAAAAATACTAGAATACTTAGTAGCAACCATGGACATGGTACAAAAGTTACAAAGGGTAAAGTCCATTATGAAAATTTACAAAGTAGAATCAAAAGGTTATATGCTTTATGACATCAAACATTGATGATAAACCATTGTGACAATTTACTAAGTAGAATCAAAAGGTTATATTCTTTATCACATCAAACATTGATGATAAACCAAAATGTCAACGATTAGTCACTTTCATGAAAGTAAATGAGACTACATGACATGGAACTCTAGGAGAGAGAGGTTGCATACTAATGTGTCTTCTTTTTTAATCTAAAATCAAAAGAATCTATGAAATCTTTAAAACACAAGTGTCTAAGATGTAAAGAACAATGTGGAGTAGAATGCTTCAACAATGGAATATAATTCCACGCATCCATCTGTCTAAGTGTGTGGCAACCTATGCCCTAAGGAAATCAACAAAGAATTGGAAAAGTTAAGCGAGAAATGACGCTCAGATGCAAGTGAAGGAATATCTCTAAAGAGTTAATCTAGTTATTAGATGAGTTGGAGTGTGTACATGGTGTGTTCTTAATCTTAATCGGATGTTATTTTTAGTAGATGATTGTAGAATGTGAGGTTTTGAGTTAGTTGGAGTGGTTAAGTGTTATGGAGTTAATTTAGTTATAACATGAGTGGGAGTGTGTACATGGTGTATTCTTAATCTTAATAAGATCTTATTTTTAGTTAATGATTGTAGAATGTGAAATTATTTTGAGTTAGTTCTAGCGGTTAAGTGTCATTGAATTAATCTAGTTATTAGATGAGTGGAAGTGTGTACATGCTTTGTTTTTAATCTTAATAAGAAGTTATTTTTAAATAGATGATTGTAGAATATAAAGTTATTTTAAGTTAGTTTGAGTAGTTAAATGTTGTAAATAAGGAGGTTATGAGGAAAGGTTTTCTAGTTCCATAAAACCTTTTAGCTCTTGCAATTCCAGACTTGTTCTGTCTTGGGGGTTTGTCTTCTTCCTATTCTCTATTCTCTGTTATATCTATCCCCGCGAAACAATCTCTGACTTTGGCAGAGGCTGTCGTTGGAGAAGGTGTAAAGTGTTGGGTCGAGGCACCTGGAGGATGATCTAAGGGCTTGCCTTCCATTCTCTGAATAAACGGAAGCACGACCATCCAACCTGCAAAGAATCTGCAGCAGGTTGGATATTGCTCGTCATCAGCAGTTATCCATTTAGTCTGTCGTGGAAGGAGCCGCTAGCGCCGTCGTTTCTCATTCTATACCATACTTTCGTCGAATGTATTTCAGTACTTATCACCACTTTCCGTATTGTTGTCCTTACGCGACACTTCCACTTGGTGTTCACCACACCCGATGCCCATGCCTCAGCGGACACCGCACCGCGTTTATTCTAATGTTAGCTTCAAAGTTATTATCATTTAGCATTATTATTTTAAATTTCTTTATTATTATTATTAAATAAATTTATGATTAATTACGTCGAAAGGCATACACCTATTGACAATGGGCACAATTAATGATCTGTTAACCTTATTTAACCTTAAACCCTAATCTGATGGCTATGCATTGAAGATGCTGGCATATTCTTAGTCGTCCTCCAAAATCAATGGGTCATATTTATTATTCATAACTTTCTTGCATTTATCAAGGCATCCGTTAACATGTTTACTTTTTAACATTTACCTAATCACATTAAAAAATTACTATAAGGATATGTAAATTCCATGTTTAAATGATTAAGTAGGATTAAACCGTGCAACTAAACGTTTCATATTACCACAAACAGATTACTGATTACCACATAGTTTTATATTGGGGGCACGGATTTCTGGGAGTTAGCAGCTGTGCTAGTTACAATACAATTACAATGGTGATAGGTTGTCTGATTTTGGAGGAGGCTTGTCTCATATAGCATTGACATAATGTTAATGATTTCTTTTCATTTACCTACTTGAATTTATAATTAATACAGATTTATTTTAATTTCAATTGTATTAAATTTCAAAAGAACAAATTTATAATAATAATTTTTATTTTTATTTTAATTTAAGCTTTCATTAATTAGATTGTTTGGATTTGTTTTAAAGGTTTAAACGTAGATTAATTTTGATATAAAGAGCTTAAAATATTTACTTTAATGATAGTTATATTATATATTATTCTTATTTTTATGTAGTAATTTTTTAAATTATAAAAAATATTATATATTCTATCTTTACACAAGAGGTGAGTTTATCAATTTTTTATCCATTATTTGTTAATATTAATTTAAATAGTGAATAATTTTAAAAATATTAATCATTTTTAATATTTAAACTTTTGAATTGATTAAAAAGTTTAACATTCTTTTAAAGTCAATACAAAATTGGTTGGCAATTCACAACATATCCTATCATATTACTTGTGTTAGTTTCTCTTTACTTATGAATATGGTTTATATTGATCATTACTAAACAACATAATTTATTAGAATGTTTAATTTATGATTTTAATATATATATATATATATATATATATATATATATATATATATAATAATGTGGAGTTTCAATGTTTTATTTTACCATTAATTTATATATAGTTTTTTTTTTCATTTTTCAACTTATTTTCTATACTTAGTGAAATATGTATTATTGTAAACCATATAAACAACACTACATAAATGACTTAAAGCAAACCAAAAATTTGCTATATACAAAACACAATTCTATAATAACATTATGTGCAATAATATTGCATTAAAAGTTAAAACCATAATTAAGAAAAAACAATTTACTATTAAAATTAACAAACAGTTAAAAAAAATGACGATTGAAAATAAAAAAACTTAAAGTTAAAATTTAATTTATTTTACGGTGTTCTCATATCAAATGTTATAAAAAATCTAATAAACAACTTCATAAAAAAAAAATATGGTCATCATCATATCAGATGTTATAAAATATTTAATAAACAACTTCATAAAAGAATATGGCCATATGTAACTTTAATAAATAGTTAAATAAATGAGCAAAAAAATCTTTTATGTACGGGAAATAGAATTTTCGAATATATATATATATATATATATATATATATATATATATATATATATTCGAATATAAATAGTTAAATAAATATGGACCGTAAAAGCAAGCTTTTTTATGGACGGGAAATAGAATTTTCGAATATATATATTTTTTAAGTATTTACATAAATTTATTTTATATTATTTTTAAAATATTTATATAAACCTATTTTAACTGTGTTTATTTGCTTTTTTTTATAATAAAAATAAATTGTGTACGAACGGGAAATAAAAATATTCAATGTATATTATTTTTAAAGTATTGATATATCAGTTGAATGATTCTGATTATTAAAAACATAAAAAACTTATATTTTATAAGTATCATTTATCTCACAAATAAAAAATATTATATATCAATTCATATTATCGTCATCATTGTAACACACGACTTTTGAAAACCCAAATTCTTATCGTGTCCAACAAGTTTTATTGGGCCGATTCTTATCGTGTCCAACAATACCGTACGCTCGTTCAATAACTCTCCGTACTATCCGATTCTTGGAAGCGTCACTGGCCTTATCACATAGTTAGCATAGTCCTGGCGATCAGGCATGGAGAAATAGAAAATGGGAGAAAATGGGAGAGTAGACATTTTCTTCACTCCAGGGATTCTTCACAATTCTCAACCTTCAACCTCCTCCTATGCACGTGGCTTGTGCTTACCTGGGTAACGTAGGCAATAATGTTCAATGTCCAAGTACCCCAAAGTTCCCACCGACAACTTGGAAAATGGGAAATTGTTGTTAGCAAGGCCAAGCAGGGATGAATTGAACTCTCTTCCTATTTTGTGATATTGTTTCCAATCAGAAGTTTTGTGTTGGTATCTCTACTATAGTTCTCCAACTAATTTTTTTTTCATTAAATCAATAATTTTCTTCACACACACAATAATTTTTTTTTCATTAAATCAAGCACACATATTTATATATGAATCTTTCTCTCAACTACACAACAAATTTATGACGAAACATCTCAACCAAAAACTAATAATAAAATCTAATAGTTGGAAAAGATCTCTCACAACCAACTAAATCTAATAAACTCCTAAAAAATACAATCCCACATTAAACATAATAAATTACAATAACATTTTGTGAACATAATAAAAACGCCATAATGAGGGAAATGAAATATTTGTTGATGAGAAAAGCGTTCTATCCCTATTTTTCTACACTAAGATAAGAACAAAAAAGTAAGATTAAACAACACTCACAAAAATGTTGAGGACCCAATGTTTCCATTGAGGAAGAAAAATGTGGCATGTTTCACTCAAACACTTGGCAATTTTAACTTTACATCTGGAGTTCAACAACCATTCATATTCCCGTCAACTTCCTAACAAATAGGGATCAATTATTTCAATCTCCCCCTTGATGTCATGTTATTTAATTCCCAACAACAATCTAAGATTTTCTAATTTATCATTTGGAAGAGCCTTAGTAAAAATTTATGGGAATTGATCTTTAGATCAACAAAATTCGAAAGAGATAAATTGTTGTTATACAAGATCTCGAATGAAATGATGTCAAATATTGATATGTTTTCTCCTGCAATGGAATACAAGATTATTTGTCATGGAGATTGTGCTTTGATTGTCACAATAGACTTTGATGGGCTTATTGACTTTCATTCCCAAGTCTTTAAACAATATTCCCATCGTGATCATAGATGATTTTAGGGACTAAATTTCGCAAATGGGCTAATTTTCCATGGTTTTTTCCAAAAGAAGATTCAACAATTTCCATTTTTTCTAAAATGATTCGTCCAAATTCCATAGAATAAAATTATTTTACTTTAAAAATCGCGAAATTTTATAGAAACTAGATAAAATCCTTAGAAATTTGAATATTTTTATAAAATTATCGCTAAACATTTTACATTTTGCATATTAAGGACTAGTAATATTATCCCAAGTTCGTACATTTTAATATAAATTTCCATCCTTAAAATTATCCCTGATCCAGATAGCTTGTGTACTTGTTTATGATGCTACAATTAACTCTATTTTAGTTGTATATAGAGAAACAATGGGTTTCTTTTTGTTGCTCCAAGAAACAATTTTTCCTCTAAAGAGAAAATCATATCTATAAGTACTCCTTTGATCATCCAATCTACCTTCCCAAACCGCATTAGTGTATACTACAACATTAGAATCATTAATAACATTATAAAAAAATCCAAAAACATTTTACCACTTACATATATGAGAATTCTTTTGGCTTCCCACCAATCAGACTCATGAGGTTAATGCGTGAACCTAACAACCAGACTCACAGAGAACATAATGTCTAGTATAGTGGTTTTCATATGCATAAGACTGTCAATCAAAGATCTATAAAAAGTGGCATTACAAAGTGGAGTTTCATCTTCCTTCATAAATTTACTCCCAACAACTGTGGGAGTTCTCATAGGTTTACAACCTTGCATGTTAAACCCCTTCAACGAGTCTTCAACATATTTTGATTGACCAATGGATATACTTGAAACTGTTTGTTTGATTTGCATACCCAAAAAATATTTCATTTCTCCTAAATCAGACACCTCAAATTCAGATTTCATTGCCTCTTTGAACTCCTTCACAAGTAATAATGAGGTGCTCATAAATATTAATTCATTTACATATTAGAAAACAATGATGAAATGTGATCTTGTGGCTTTTTTGGATAGGGACTTCTCAAAATGACATTTATCGAAGCCATGAACATGAAGATAGTTTTCAATTCTAGAGTACCAATCTCTAGGGTTTTTTTTTAAGACCATAAGAGCCTTTTTAATCTTATAAAACTTATCTTATTTACCTTTAGCAATGAAACCTTGAGTTTTTTCAACATAAACATGTTCCAAATATATATTTAAGAAAGTAGATTTAACATCCATCTGATAAATTGTTAACTTTAACTGAGATGCAATGGAAAGAAAATTTATTACATTTTTAAGTTTTTATACAGGAGAAAATGTTTCCTCATATTCAATGTCTTCTTGTTGCACTTATCCTTTTGCAACTAAATGTGCCTTATACTTTGAAATATTTCCATCCATATTAAATTTTAGCTTATAAATCCTCTTTATTCCAGTAGTGGATTTTCCATCAGGAAGATCAACTAACTACCATGTATCATTTTTTTTCAATCTTTTACATCTCATCCTCCATGGCTTGCACCCATGGCTCATCAGTGCAAGCTTCTTTAAAATTAAAAGCTTCAACATGGAATAAAGAAAAAAGAGAAAAATTATCACCAACATACCTAGATGTCTCATATATCTCTTTGAAACTTGATTTTCTAGGAGAACTAGATGGAGGTGTTACTTGTGTATCAACATGAGATATTTATATCATAGAATATGTCCTTTATGGAGAACTTCTTGAAGGTGAACCTACATTTCTTACAGTAGAGGGATGGAAAGATTGATCATTGTTATCAAAAAATAAATTTTCAATATGTGGAGTAATCACTTTATCTTCTCCTTCATCAAAGATCAAAACTCTAATAAAATAAATCTTATTAGTAAGTGGATCATAATACCTAAAGCCTTGTTTGTTTTTTTTTGTTTTTTTTTTATATCCAATGAAAATACACTTCATTGATTTTCCATCTAATTTTTGTCTTTGTTGTGCAGGAATTTTAACAAAGCATGTAGACCCAAAATTTTTCAGATGAGAAATAGTTGGTTTTTTACAAAACCAGGATTCATAAGGAGTAGAATTTTTTACCATCTTTGTATCACTTCTATTGTGGATACATGTAGGTATATCAATTGCATCTTCTCAATACATGTTTGAAAAACACATTTATTTCTACATAAATATGGTCATCTCTACAATTGTTCTGATTTTTCTCTCCTCTACTCCATTTTGTTGAGGAGTATATGCAATAGTTAACTCCTTCTTGATTCCATGTAAGATGAAAAATTCTTTGAATTCATTGGAGGTGATTTCTTCACTTTGATCAACTCTCAATACTTTCAAATAGTATCTGGATTCCTTCTCAGCAAGTACTTTAAATTTTGGAAAGAAACTAAAATCTTGAGACTTATCACTTAAGAAATATACCGAAGACATCCTTGAAAGATCATGTACAAAGAGAATAAAATACATATTATTTCCAAGAGATAAAGTCTACACGAGGCCACAAATATCTACATGTACTAATGCCAAAGGTTCACGTGCTCTAAAATGATGAATGGAAATCTATCTTTTTGTTGCTTTCCTATTGCACAACCTTCACATATCTTATTATCTAGCTCTATGAATGAAGGAAAGCCTCTTACCAAGCTATTATTTTGCATGAAATAAAGAGATCCAAAATTAAGGTATCAAAACCTCATATGAAATAACCAAGGCTCATAAACTGAGGCCTTCCAACAAGATAAATTTTATTCCACACACAATAAAAAAATCCTATTATATATCATAGGAACTTCGGAGACAAGGCCATTTTTGTCAAAAATTTTACAAAACTTTCCTTAAAAAACAATCTTGTAGTTTTTAGAATTTAGCTTCCATATGCTAATCAAGTTACGATTTAAACTCAGAAAAAACAAAGTATCATGTATATACATAAAACTTCCATTCTTGACTTTTATGGAAAGGGTAATTTTTCTCTTTGTTGTGTAGGAATGTTAACAAAGCATCTAGACCCAAAAATTTTTAGATGAGAAATAGTTGGTTTTTAAAAAAACCAAGATTCATAAGGAGTAGAATTTTTTACCATCTTTGCATGACTTATATTGAGGATACATGTAGGTGTATGGATTGCATCTTTCCAATACATGTTTGACAAACACATTTCTTTCAACATAAATCTGGCCATCTCTACAATTGCTCTTCTTTTTCTCTCCACTTCTCCATTTTGTTGAGGATCATATGCAACAGTTAACTCCTTCTTGATGCCATGTAAGATGCAAAATTATTTGAATTCATTGGAGGTGAATTATTCACCTCGACCAGTTCTCAATACTTTCAAATAGTATTTGGATTCCTTCTCAACAATTACTTTAAATTTTGGAAAACATCTAAAATCTTGAGACTTCTCACTTAATAAATATACTGAAGACATCCTTGAAAAATCATGTAGAAACAAAAGAAAATACATACTCTTTACAAGAGATAAAGTCTACATGGGGCCACAAATATCTACATGTACTAAGGCCAAAGGCTCATGTTCTCTAAAATGATGAGTGGAAGGCTATCTCTTTGTTGCTTTCCTATTGCACAACCTTCACATATCTTATTATATGGCTCTATGAATGAAGGAAAGCCTTTTACCAAGCTATTATTTTGCATGAAATAAAGAGATCCAAAATTAAGGTGTCCAAACCTTATGTTCCATAACAAAGGCTTATAAACTAACGCCTTCCAACAAGATAAATTTTATTCCATACATAATAAAAACACCCTATTATATATCATAGGAACTTCTATGAAAATGCCATTTTTGTTAAAAAATCTTAAAAAAAAATCCTTTAAAAACAATCTTCTAGTTTTTAGAATTTAGCTACCCTATGCTAATCAATTTATTCTTTAAACTAGGAACAAACAAAGTATCATGTATATACATAATACTTCCATTCTTGACTTTTATGGAAATGGTACCTTTTCCCATTACTTATTCCTCATTGTCATTGACAAAATTTACTTTCCCCTTCACATTCTCATCTAACTTTACAAACAAAGTTTTATTTCCCGTCATGTGATTTGAGCACCCACTATCTAAATACCATACAAAATCATCTTTGGCATCAAAACTGTTACATGTGAGGAACAAAGTTTGAGAGTCCTCATCTTCATCTTTATTAAAAATTTCTTGAGAGATGTCTATTTTCTTCTTAAAAGAACAACTTTCAAGGTAACCATCTTTATTACAATAGCTGCAATCAAGGTAACCTCTCTCAGGTTTGTTGCTTCTTCCTCTACCATGACCTCCTCTTCCTCTGGATCTTCCACGGTCTCTACCCCCTCTACATGATGATGAAGAAAAAGAAGAAGCATCATTCATGAGAGTAGAATATTGTTTCTTTTTGTCGTCAACCTTCAACTTTCTTTGGAAAGCGTTATTTAAAGGTTCCTCTTTCTTTTTTAATCTTTTTTAACATGTCTTCATGTACTTGAAGGTTTCCAAAAATATCAACAAGGGTTAGCTGTGATGAATCCTTTGACTCCTCGATAGCAATAGTGACAGGATAACTTTTTCAACAATCCAAATTTACCATGAGCATGATTAACATTCACAATATTTTGAATTCTAGTAATAAAAGATTCTAACACTTTAATTTATTTTCATAGTAAGATATTAAAAATATCTTCTTGGCATTTAGTGATAAATATTGTGATGTCAAATCGAGTTTGAATGATGAACAAATCTTTGGCATCCTTTTTTCTGTTCTCCTTCATCTCTGTCTTTTGATCAACTGACTGTAAAAATCCTTATCACCTGCCTTTGTGTATCATATAGAAATAAGCATTCATAAATATTGTAAGATAATCAAAGTTTTGATCTTCTATTCACATACCAATACTCATAGTTTTCCCAACCCAAAAGAGGAATATGATATTGTACTTCTTTTGAATTTGGGGTGATTTCTCCTTCTCCAAATAAAATAAAAATGTTTTAATCAACCTGCTATGATACCAAGTGATAAATATGAGCAAAAATAGATTCAAATAACTATTAAAAATCACACCCAACCCTTTTAAGAAATTCCCAAATTATTCTTCTTCTTTTTTTAATATTTTTCTACACAACACTCTCTTTGATATAAATTCAAATAACTATTAAAAATCACACCCAACCCATTTAAGAAATTCCCAAAGTACTCTTTTTTTTCTTTAAATTTTCTCTGCGCAACACTCTCTTTGATAAAATTCACTAGTAATTATTCAAACACTATAACCCAAACTCTATTTCAAATAAAATAAATTACAACAACACTCTCTGAACATGATAAAAATGCTACAGAACAACTATGTGAACACTCTATAAACATAATAAAAATGCTACATAACAACTATGTGAGACAAATGAAATTTTTGTTGATGATAAGACAATTTGATCCCTATTTCTCCACATTGAGATAAGAACAAAAAACTGAGATTAAATAACGCCCGGAAACAACGTTGAGAACCCAATGTTGTCCTCGAGGAAGAAAAACATGGCAGGTTTCACTCAACTATGTGAACACTCTATGAACATTCCACATTACCGCTTATTGCTTTCGCCACTCCTCAGCAGACTCTGCATCATGTTTATTCTAATAGCTGCTTGTTCGGTTTTGAATGAAAAGTTTTTTTTTGCATGTAAATGTATGAATAAAGTACAATAGAGGTTTTGGCGAAACACACCCTAAATGAAATATACTTGCTTATGGCTATGGACTGGGGTCAAGTGAAGTAAACCAATACATAAATTTTAAGTTTAACTTGTTTCATGCAGATAAGTAAGTGGTTAAGGAGAATATACATATAAATGATTTTATGGATTGATTAGTGTTGATTTATGAAATGTAACATTATCGCCATCATAAAATATAAAATTGATTTTATTATTAATATTATATTTAATTTTATTATTATTATTAAAATTGTTTTAGCATTTAAAATATTGTTATTTAAAATAGTGATCAATCTATTTATTTATGTAGATGATTAAGTCTTAGTTAAATAATTCAAAAATAGACAATGTAATTATCCTCAAATCTAAAAATTTAAAGAATAAGAGAAAATTAAGATATTATAAAGAGCTCATTAATCTTATCATGAAAATTAAAAGTATCTTTCCTTAAAATATTATATAGAGGTTATCAATCCTATGATGAAGATCAAAATTATCTTTCTTTTATATTTAGATTAAGAAAAAAATCAACATTATTAAAATAATAATGAATTTTCACAAACTACACAATGTAAGAATTGGACAATTCCTAAACAATTTAAAAATGAATTGAATTGGTCATATTTATAACATTAAATTGAACAATTCATAAACAATTTATGAATGAATGAATTGGTCGTATTTGTAATCTTAAAAAAGTGGAAGGTGAAAAGTGCTTATTTGTAACAATATTGATATTTCTAATATATTAACTCATCAAAATAGAAAGATTCGAAAGTTTCCCTCTAAACTTTTAGAACATAGAAATAAACTTTTATAGCAAAACAATTAATTCCTTACAATTTTTTTAAGGTATGATAAACCTAAATTAATCTCGATAAATAAATAGTAACAATTCAGAAATACATATTTTATCATTACATTTAATATGCATTTTATGTTTTATTTTTTTTTTTATAAATTAATCAAAATATATTAAAATTGTATATTTTATTAGGATGCTGATGATTAACGTCCAAGACCAATTGGTTTATTGGACCTAAAAAGGGTAACAAATTACTTCAACTTTAACATGCTGAACTAAAAATGGATTAGTAAAATCAAAGACGCCTTATCTACTCTGTATATGGTTTGTTAAAAGCTTGTTTCTATCCATGTTGTGTTAGCACTAGTTGTGTTACTTGATCTTGAGTTAGTACAGCTAGATGTTAAAACTGGAGTTTTTTGGATAAGGGGATGTACATGGAACAACCATAACAATTAGTTCAAAATAGGAACAAAAGATTTGTTTGCAAACTCAAGAATCATTGTATGGCCTGAAGCATGCGAGGAAAATTGTACAACATGTTTGATTCCTTCATGGTGAGAAAAAATTTACATTGTGGTTATGGTATATTTATTATATTGGCATTAAATGTTATGCTTGACACTTGTAGCAAGAACAAGCATGTTTGAGATCAACAGGTTGGCTCAGTTGTTAGGATGTTTTATATGAAGGATCTAGGAGAAACAAAATAAATCTTGGCATGGAAATACATAGAGATGGGAAATATGGTAAGCTTGGTTATCACAACAGAAGTATGTGGTCAAGATATTCAGGAAATTCCGTATGAATAATGTGAAACCGGTAAAATCCCTTTGGATTTCCATTGTAAGTTTTCTTCAGGTCTATGTCCTAACTAACGAAGAAGAAAAGGGTTATATGTCTCAAGTATTATATGCTAGTAGGAAGTTTGACGATTGCGATGGGAAATGGTCAACATTTCACATGAATTTGGTTTCGTCAGTAGACACATGGAAAAACCAGGTGAAGAGCATGGAAATGGTGCTTCAAACACAGAAGCACAAGTATCACCTACAATGGTTGCACTGATTTAGTCTGTGGTTATGATTCATGATATTTGGACAAGAGGAGACCTACCTCAGGTTATGTCTTGCAAGAATGCAATGATCTATTGGGTAAGTTTGGACAGGTATAGGATGTGGTGTTATGTGGTGGTCAAAGTGTTATGCATTTCACTAAAGGTCCAATATATGAAAATGGAAAAGTGCATCAGTTTATTAGACAAGTTATTGATGGAGGAAAAATGGTCCATATTGGAGCAAATTATGCAGACATATTCACGTAATAGTATTGTTAGAGAAGTTGAGGAGCTGTGATGGTATTTGGATTCTCTTGCCTTGCAGAAAAGGTGATGAATTAATTCAGGCATGATATATCATGTAAATTGTTGTCAAGGTGGAGATTGTTGAAAACGTGCCAACCAATTTCCCATGCAGTTGCATGCACATTTAGATCGTGCATGCATGCACTCTTCAGTGAATAGGTTGTGTAACTATGTGATCTATTTATTATCATTTCATGTAACTATGTGATCTATTTATCATTATTTCATGTAACTATGTGATAGATGTTATATATACGAACATACCCATAGAGGTGAATGTGTGATGTGTGAACAAGACGCAATATTGTGGAGTGTGGTGTGTGCATAGAGAGGAGAGGATGGTTGTATGCATGTGTTAGCTATTGTAATTCTCCCTTGAATAATAAGAATATCGATTATCATTTCCCCGTGGTTTTTTCCCGTGTTGGGTTTCCACATAAATCACTGCGTCAATTGTGCAATGGTTGTTCTCGGTTTAATATTGGTTTTATTTTCTTTTCTATTAGAATCTTGTTACGTTTATTCTTCCGCTTCCTAACAATTTGTTGATACATTGAGTGCAAGTTCTCGACTTCCAAGCATTTATTGAGTGTTATCTTCTCTTGTTTTTATTATGTCATCACTTTAGAGAAGTCAATCCTAGACAAGATAAATATTTATCCTCACCTATCCTATATAATGATAAGACCTAGTTTGACAACATAAGAAAGATCGTCTTACATTAGAAATATTATCCTGGAAGAGTAAAAACAAAACTGTTAAAATGATAATGGACATCTTGATTGTTCGATTACCCCTACTCCCCCCTACTCCCCTCATAGAGTGGGACTTTCCTTAGGTGTTAATTTGAGCATCAAGACAACTCTACTATAATGTCCAACTCTGGATGATAAGCATAAATTCATTTGCTCATGAAATAAAAAATCAGTTGTATATATCTAAATATTGAAATTATAAATATTTCCTAGTAGTGTATTCTTTGCAATGAAATGCTTTTTTAGCATCGTTGACTCTAATGACCTTGACATAATTTACATTAGTGGATGTTTTAAATGTGGAGTTGAGTCAGAAATTATCCATTTTGGGTGAGTTGGACTACGTCGAGTCAACAATTATCTATTTTGTTTATCCTACCAAGAGATGCAAAATCCATTCCTTATTCATTCTATATTGTGTATACTTTCTAGTGCTACATTTCCATACTTGCTACCACTTTTTCTTGGCAATTATCCATTTTGTTTATCCTACCAAAAACTGCAAAATCCATTCCTTCTTCATTCTATATTGTATTGTAGTTGAATATATCTGTATACTTTCTAGTGTTACCTGTATTTTCATAGTGACTACAACTTTTTCTTGGCATTAGCTAAGTATATTGAGGAGTTTGCACTCATCTACGAATTAAATAAAAATTTTGCTAAATGAAAACCTGGATTATGAAAATCTGTTTTTAAAATTTTGAATACTTTTTAAGACAGTTAAATCATCTAAATTTAAAAAAATAATAATAAATAAAAATGATAATTTTATTAAATTTAAAAAAAAAAATAGATAAATAAAAAATATAACTTTATTGTTAAAAATTTTGCTATCAAAAGCTAATTAATAATAATAAATAAAAAGATAATACTTGTGAAAAGTAACTCTAGTTGTTAAGACTGACGTAGTGAAAGGTGTTTACAAACTTTTTGTATAAAAATTAAAGGTTATAGTGACAATTCTACCCAAAACATTAATTCCGTTAAAAATAATTCCGTGAAAAATAAGATCTAAAATATAGATTTATATTACAATGTTCTTACTGAAAAATAAAAACTATAAGAAACGCATTCATAAAAGAACACGGCACCATAGAATTTTAATAAATTATTAAATAAATAAGTGAAAAAGATCTTGGATGTCTTTTAAAGATTTCATTCAACAAGTATGCAAAATTAAAATGGTAATTATGAACACGTATACAAAATTAACATGGTAATTATGAATTAAAAATATTATATTTTTCTAGTTGTTTGTGTTAAGGGTGTTTTAGTATTTTTTTTTAATTATGTAATTGTTAAAGTGTAATATGTTACATTAAAGTGGAAGGGTTTTTTAGTTTTCTTTAATTATATAATTGTTAAATTTTTTTGAGACTCTTGTTATAATTGTTATTTTTTATGGATATAAAGTTGGGGGTTGTATTATTTCTGGTGAATCTTGGAGAAACAAAGAAAAAATACAAGAGAATTTTATAAACTATCATCTCAAAATTAAAGGAAATAGGCCCTATCCCATCCTCCTTTTAGAAATGAGTCTCTCCCCCATTGAGAGCACAACTACGACTAGATACCTAATGTATAAAAACAAGTTAAATAATATGGAAGACAAAAGGCTTCCTAAAATTGATTCAAAAAGTTGTAACCACCATTTACTCAAGTGAGGATGGCATAAAGATGTCAGGTCTTGGCTAAACTATTGGGAGATCATGGAAGACACCATTTTGGAGAATAAAGATACTATTAAAAATATCACCAAATCAAAATTTAAGGAGAAAATGTGGTTTGATAAAGAGTTAAAGGAAAAAATGAAATTAAGGTATTATAAGGACGTAATAAACCATAATCTAGAAGATCAAAATTATATATCTTTTTGAAAAGTGTAAAGAAAAAAATAAACATTGCTAAGATAAGAACAAATTCTTTCGAGCTCCATAGTGAAACTGGACGTTGGTCAATTCCTAAAACGCCATGGCATTAAAGAGCATGTCACCTTTGTGACACTAATAAGGTTGAATATGAAAAACATTTTCTTTTAGATTGTCCAGCCTATATCCCCTAGATTAGATCTCATTTTCAAAATATTTTTCACACTACCAACCGTCGTAACCTCTTAACTCAACAAAACTATGATGATCTTGGAAAGCTTCTCCTAATGCTTTTGGAGCATTACCCTCTTAATATTTGATAGATCAATTCGATCTTAGTGAACAATCATCATCATCATCAATATGTTATATTAAAGTTATTTGAAAATATTTACTATAAATATAATAAAGTATTTTCTTTTGTATGACAGAGTATAGTTTTTATTTAGAGATTTGTGATATGAATTTTTTATAATTTAAGTTATTTTGTAAAAGTAATAAAAACTATTTTGAAGGTGTCTCTTATATATATTTATTTATTTTTATTGTATATAATAAAATTAATTTTTAAAAGAAAAAGATAAATTTTAATGCATTATATATATATAATATAATATAATATGGTTAAAAAAATGTATTTATTCCTTCTAGTTTTTATAGCACAAATACAATTGTTTTATAAATCAATTTTATTATTATTTCATATCTTATATTAATAATTATAAAATATTTTATTTTTATTAGTATTTATTCTCGATTTTAGTGAAGTTTTATGGAATTATTTTGGAAAAGAAGATTATCCTTTGGCTAGAAATTCAGAGTAAAAGAGTTAAAGGCCATGTCGAGTTTATAAGATATCATTCAACTATGCACCATATTGTTACCTTTAGGATCATTGCTGAGGAGTTTTGCAATACTAAAACCAAACTTTTTGTTGTTTTGTTGAATTTAGAAAAGCTTTTGACATAGTTCCTAGGAATAACCTTTGGAATAGGTTGGAAGAGATAAAATTTCCTCTCGAGTTAAGGGCTGCTACAATAAGGATGTTTGTGAACGTTATTGCTAAGTTTAAAAACACTGAGGGCTAGTCGAAAGATATTAACTGCAATATTGGAGTCAAACAAGGTTGTCCCTTGTCCCCTACCCTTTTTGACATATACATTGACAAGTTGGAAGATTGTTTGGAAAAAACAGGTTGTATCAACCCTACTCTCATTGGTATAGTCAACAATCTTCTTCTTTATGCTGATGATATCGTTCTTATGGAAATGAGTCCCCATGATCTTGAAAACCAACTAAGAATCCTCAAGGATTTTTGCTCCAATATGTGTATGACTGTTAATATTGATAAGAATAAGGTCATGATTATTAAATACAATAGAATCACTTATGACACCTTGGTATATGACAACAACAACTTGGAAGAAGTGACTTCATAGAAATATCTTGGAATTTATATTCAAGTCAAGCTCAACTAGAATTATAACATTGAGAAAATGATTATTGGGGGATGAAAAGATTATTATAGGTTTGAAAAGAATTGTAATTCAACTGATCTTTGGATTTGGGATAAGAAGAAACTCATGTTTGAAATTCTCATTACACATGTTCTTTATGGATGTGAAGTTTTGAGCCGTAGTATCTCTCGTGAATCCTGGAGAAAGATAGAGAAAATATGTAATAGTTTTATAACCTATAATCTCAAAATTAAAGAAAATAATCCCTATCTGATCCTCCTTTTAGAAACAAGCATCTCCCCCATTGAGAGCACGACTATGACTAGATACCTAATGTATAAGACCAAGTTAAACGACACATGGAATACAACAGGTTTCCTAAAATTGCTTCAAAATCGAGTTGTAACCACCATCGACTCAAGCAAAAATGGAATAAAGATGCCCAGTCTTGGCTAAGCTATTGGGGAATCATGGAAGACACAATTTTGCAGAATAAAGATACTATTAAAAATATCATCAAATCAAAATTTAAGGAGAAAATGTGGTGTGATAAAGAGTTAGAGGAAAAAACAAAATTGAGGTATTATAAGGATGTAATCAACCCTAATCTAGAAGATCATAATTATCTATCTGTTTTGATAAGTGTAAAGAAAAAAATAAACATTGCTAAGATAAGAACAAATTCTCACGAACTCCATAGTGAAACTAGGTGTTGGTCAATTCCTAAAATGCCATGGGATGAAAGAGTGTGTCACCTTTGTGACACTAAGAAGGTTGAAGATGAAAAACACTCTCTTAAATTGTCTGGCCTATAGGAAAATTAGATCTCATTTTCAAAATATTTGTCACACTACCAACCTTCCTAACCTCTAACTCAACAAAACTATGGTAATCTTGGAAAGCTTGTCGCACTACCATCCTTCCTAACCTCTTAACTCAACAAAAATATGGTAATCTTGGAAATCTTTTTTTAATGCTTCTCAAAAACATAAACAAAATTCTAAAGAATCACAAGTAATCACTTACCCTCTTAAGGTCTAATAAACCAATTCAATCTTAGTGAACATTAATCACATCATCATCATCAATATTCAAATAAACAATATTCATAATACATCTTTTATATTCCAACCATACATTTGTTTTATATTCAAGCCCATAGAATTCCTAATACATGGTTCTCTATACAACATCTATACTTTTGACTCTACATTCT
>ML805548.1:107887-120849 GCA_009831015.1 Picea engelmannii
ACATCTCCCCTACGCCTGAGTCTTTGCATGTCCTCATGCAAACATACCATTCAGAAGATTTCAAAACTGTGTTACAAAAACTGTTTGCTTGCCAAGAACAATATTCCTTTCCTGAATTTTAAAGGATTTTTTGTAGCAAAGAGAGTATGTCTTGTGAGGCACACAAACTGCCTGTGCAAGAATCAGTAAAATTTGTTGCACCAATGTTTATCACAACAACTGAAAAAGAGTGTCCCCTAAGGCTGTGGGATATAAGGCTCATCCTTGTTTGAACTAATATCTCCTTTCGTCTATCCACAGGACATTTAGTTGATAGCAACTCTGATGGCATTTGAGTTGATGCACTTGTAAAATTCCAGCTACCCTTTTGCGTCCATTTGATTGTAAATAACTGTGGCCTTTGTCCAGTTTCAAATTTGTCTTCATCCAACCTAGCCATCAAGTCCAATGCCAACGACGATAACACAGCCTCTATGCTTTTCAAAGATGTACATGGAGGGAAGGAATCTTCAACAGATAGAGACTTTGGCAGTCCTTTGTCCCTAACAGGTGTTCGATCAATTCCCCTGCATGCATTGAATAGGAAACTGCCTATTCTCTCGCCAAACATCTGCAATAGCTGTTCTAGAGTGCACAATTGAATATCAGCCACTTTCTGAACTCCAATTTCCTTTAGCATGGATTATGTTCGATTCCCAACACCAGGAGTCTTACGAACTGGAAGTGGGTAGAGAAATCCTATCACAGTTGACTTAAGAAGGCACGTCTGTTTATTAGGCTTATTAACTGAACATGCCAACTTTTGAAAGCATCTTATTGTAGGATATTCCACAAGAACAATGAAACCCTGTCTCTCTTTCCACAGCTTCACGGATTTCAGCTACTAAATGGCTTCCATTCATAATCAGATCTCCATCTTCAGAAGAAACACTCTTCAATTCATTTTCAATTCCAAAAGTGATCTTGCTTGCAGAAGCATTACTCTTTTCATATTTTTTTTTTTTTGCAGAAATTAGACATGGAATCGTGTCTCTGAAGTTACTTCCATTTGGAATGAATCTAGCTTCTACCAAGCCCTCCTTTACTAGCTCACTTGCCGAATTACTGTCAATTATAAAACCTATGAAGTTGTTCTGAAACACCCCTAATGCAACACGTTTCATGGTCTCAGATGTGATATCTAATCCACATTCATCTAATCCTGACCTCTCTAGTGTGCCAAACCGCCCTAGCACATTCATTATCCTTTTGTTGGATGCTTTGTATGGTGTAAGATCTTCCCCATTGATCAAGACAATATCAGGACACCTCCTCCTTGCTTCTTCAATTGACACCATCTTTGGCACACCACATTGACGAGCCACATAGTTGCATGGGACAACTAAAAACTTTCTGTGTAATTCCAGAAGATATGCTAATAGTGATATTTAATTTCCCTCCAGCCTGCTTCTTGCTTGTGCTAAGTCTCTTCTTTAATAAACTGACATGAGCAGGGTATTTCTGAGTCTTTGTTTTCTCGTATCACACTCCTGAGTGAAATGCAGGGTGATTTCATTTGCACACCCGTGGAATTTTTGAAAGAATTAATACCAAGTGCCTGCAATTTTCTCTTGGCACGCATTGAACTCAGGAAATCTCTTTAACATAGACACATCATTTGACTCATGCCGTTCCTCTTCTCCTCATTGATCTGAGACTGTGGTTTAGATGGAAAACAGAGGATAGGGAACTTATGAGATATAAGGAAAAGTACGAGATGATAATGGCAAACAGAGGGAAAGGAAAATGGATATGACTGGATGATGATGCTTTGAAAGGTGGAAGGATATGGATTTAGCAATTAGTATAAGTATAAATCATAATAAAATTTCCTTAAATTTAATGATATAAATAAATTCAAAGAATAATTCATACCTTAGAGTATTGTTACCTTTCAGAACCAGATTGGGCTCAGTTGTATGTTGTCAGGTTCTGCTGTATAATGTAAGTATTGTGACATAATGAGAGGCCTGTAGCAGAACACAAATTCTGTTCTTGTCTTGCTTCAAAGATTATGTTGTTATGAGTCTGATGGGCTGTCCTCTGCACTGGATGTTTATAGAAAACATAAGAATAGACTGTTCTTCAGAACTGCAAACTAATGAAACTGTCCATGAGTACTAAAACTGCAAAGTCTTCATCCAAATACTTCCTTTTTGTGCAGGTCTACCTATGTGAATAAATGTTGTTGATGTCGAACATAGGTAGAAGTCACTGGATTACCAACCAATAAGGAAAGTTTTTAACCAGTGCAAGATGTCCCACCTTTAATGTCAATGGGAATCAAGGCACTAGATACATTCAAACAGTCATGAATAAACTTGTTGAAGTCGAATGAACTGTAGAATTCTTTTGACAAGAAACATTAATGTATTTCCTTAGCAAATGACAAGGATACCTGCCATTGAGGCATGCAGGCTCCGAGGTATCTGAAAAATGTCTCAAGTTTCAAAACCCAGAAAATGATTTGGAGTTGATGGGTTGAAACTTTGCTGGAAGGAAAGCCTTGATGAATCTTTCATCATCCAGCTGAGCACCGAACATGATTTGTGAAGAAAATGAAGTAGGCACCAACGAACTTTATTTTGGAGTCTAGCTAGCCAGTAACCAGGTTTTCTAACTAAACTCCTGCTAAACTACGCCAGACAAGCTGGTTTTCATAGTAAAGCTTATTTTTCTCTTTACTTTATTTTTATTTTTATTTCCTATTCTACCCTACTCTACTGGAAGTAAAAATGTTCCTTCAAGTGTATGCATACTTCCAGTGTAACCACCTCCGAATCAAGACTTCTAAATCATGATTGTCCATACAGTGTTTATGAACAAAAGTCAAGATATAAAGAACCAACTTCTCATATAATATTGATTTCAAAAGTTGTTGAAAAGTAAAAGGATGGAATGGAAAAACTGTATCAGTCCATACTTGAATAAATCCTTGATTGGCTAGGCTTGTCAAGCCAAGCTGGTATTCTTCTTTTGGTCTCAAGCAAGCAAGAAATTCTGCAATTTCAGGTTCTAAGTGTTCTTCTTCCTCAGCTCCTTCCAAAAATTCTTGAGCTCCTTCATCAAATGAGGAAGCATAGATGAATAGGTCCAGGTCTTCAGGTTGAGGACACTTATTGATTTGCTGCTCACTTTGAAAGATGGATTCATCTTCAGATATGGATCTGATGTTGTGACAAGGATTATGAAAACTCCTTGTAGTAATAAGCCCTTCTCTGCTCAACAAGTTTTTKAACATSTCTAAACWTGTTMYGGTTCAGYTGTCCTKCTCCACAGGTGGRTTAGTAACMRGGKTCTTACARYACCCAAATGATCTTGARATATTTTTTTTTTAAACTAATCTAAAWCCTTTTTGAAGAAATGTAAATAACTCTGAAGTAAAGAAACTAATTAAGACTAAGTGTTATGGGTGCAACTGACCTATATTCAAACAGAATTACTATGAAATCAAAACTAAAACAGTAAAATTATTAAACTAAAACACTCCTACTGCACTCTTGCATTAATTGAAAAGAAAATGAAAAGGTGGGTTAGTAACCGGGGTCTTACAGTACCCAAATGATCTTGAAAATTTAAATTTCTAAATCCTTTTTGAAGAAATGTAGATAACTCCAAAGTAAAGAAACTAATTAAGACTAAGTGTTATGGGTGCAACTAACCTATATTCAAACAGAATTACTATGAAATCAAAACTAAAACAGTAAAATTATTAAACTAAAACACTCCTACTGCACTCTTGCATTAATTGAAAAGAAAATGAAAATCTGCTTACCTATTGAAGGTCTGGCAACATCTAACCTCCAGTCCATTTTAATGCCTCCCCGGCAACGGCGCCAAAATGTTGGGCTAATTATATCTCTATAAATAGATTACATAAACTGTCAACCCAGGGAGGTAAACTTAGAGGCATCAACACCGTATGTGCTGGACTGGAATCTAATTGTCTACTATGCTCTAAGCCAAAGTTATCTCTAATCTATTTATAATTTAAACAAAAGCATTCTAACTAAAGCATTCCCATTTAAATTCTACAGCATTCAATTCTAGATAGAAATGAAATATCTTTAACAACTACCTTTGAACTAATCTAGAAGTAAGATGTCTATTTCAAAATGAAACTACTTCGGCAATCAAACTAAGTAACAACAAATTAACCAGAAACAGAGTAAATGACACATAAAATAGTGTAAGGAGCATAAACCCTAAAATCTTATAGCTAAAGGAATCTTACTCTATTATGAATCTAAGAAACTAAATCTCAAAATCAAGATCATTCTTAAAATAGGAAACAATATCAAGAGATACAATGCTTCAGATTTCACAGAAACGAGTTATACCATTAATGCAATGAGTTTCTCTTGTTTCTAAACTATTCATTAATCTAACAATAGACGAATGCTAACAATAACTTCGAGCAATGTAAATCTATTGTTTACTATTCTGAATATAACTCTGACTACGGAAAATGTAATCTATCTAAGAACTAAATCTATGAAAGAGAGGCTCATGGTCTTCTTGGTGGATCCTTGCCAAGAAAACCACAAGTCCCTTAGGAACTTATAGATTAAATTCTAAACTAAAATCATCAATCTGAAACACAGAGAAGAAACATTAATGTTCAGAAAGTGCATTATGGATATATCATTAATTCAGAGCAATGGGACAACATCAAGAAACGATCTTCAGAATTTCACAATACCATCTATTCATCCATTGTCTTTTAGACTTTCTAGACTGCCAGAGCCGTCAGAGGCGTCCCTATTACATTTTCGATCTTTGTTTTTATATCTTCCCAATGAAAATAACTATGCCCAGCCCCTTCATTTCAAACCCTAACATTCTAGTAACTGTTCATAACCGTTTTCTGTTTGGAAGACAAGTGGTCTTTCGTGATGATCAAGTGGCTTCGAATCTCCAAGTGCACCCTATAATCTTCTGATTTGAATAACTAATCTTCATCTCTAGGGCACGTGATGCCTAGAGATGAAGATTGTATGAGTCATCATATGGTTCGAGTGAGATGAGATGAGACTCCGTCTGAGTGAGCTAGAACATTTTGAATTATGGAGAGTCCTCATCGTATATGTCCACCTGAAATCAAAGAATGCTGCATTTCTAATACAATAAGTCATGAACCCTCTAAAAATTGTATTTAATCATTAAAATAAAAGGAAATTAAGAGATGACCATATGTTACTAGACTTGCTGGGTATTTAGTTGTATGAGTGAAAATATAAATGCGTTTATAAGGTGAGAGAGCGAAATAAGGGGTGTAGAAGTGAATGTAGAGGGTTCAAAAAGTGTTATATCGGCGAGCCAACAACATCCAAACTGAAACGGATTTTCTAGACATCTAATCACTCGGTGCTGCTTATCGATATGCTGTTAAAATTGAGCAGAAATTTAAGCACCAGAACAAATGGGAATTCAGGTCTGCAAATATGCAACAACCAAAGTATGACAAAGACGGCCCTAACACGCAGTCTCCCGAAAACCAGTCCAAGACACAAGAAAAGAAGGGTCACGGGAAGACAAAGAAGGACACCGAAAAATGGTGCGAGTTCCACAAAATCCCCTAGCACAACACTAATGAATGTTGCTCAAAACAGTCATTGGTGGCTGAGACCAAAGACAAAGAGCCAAACCCTGATTCAGAATCTGATTCTGAAAATAATGGTAAAGGACAGATCATTGACGCAGACCCCACTACTATTGTCGCGACCGCAACAATTCAACCAGAAGAACCAATAGATCCTGAAGAGGGGGAGCGCCTTTTTCATTTACAGATGTGGGTGAAGGGGACCCCATTGCATTTTATTGTTAATAGCGGAAGCCAAAAGAGCCTCATCTCAGCAGAGGTTGTCAAATAGTTGGGATTGTTAACAACACCACACCCGCAGCCATACAACATCGAGTGGCTTCGCAAAGGACGAGATCTTCATGTCAGCCAGCAGTGTCTATTGTGATATGGCATCCAACCCTTCAAGGACGAGGTATTATGTGATGTTTCACCACTGGATGTCTGTGATGTTCTCTTGGGCTAGCCATATATGTGGAAGCACCATGTTATTTATGAGTCTCGACCTCGTAGTGTTACTCACACTTTGGGGGGTCATCTCTACAGAATACTAGAGGTATTTCCCACTACTGTTCCACCTAAAAAGTGTCACAAAGTAGTATCTCATACTGCAAAATTTAGCTTCTTCACAATCTGTTCAAAAGGAGAACAGAAGGACACTGCAACCACTACAGCCTCGCCCCAAGCACCTTCTATCCTACAGAAGTAGGTCGACAAGGCTGCAAAAAAATTCAAAGATTATTTTTGCACAACATCCTCTCATGTATCCCGACTTGTTGAATAGCCTCAACCTCAACAGGTTCATGATAGACTTCCACAAACTGAGCAGTGCGGCGTCTCCAGCAAGACAAGCAGCTCACCAAGATGCAGATTCAACAAACGCTTTTCCTTCTCCCCCAGGAACTCAACACAATGAATACCATTGCTTCCTAAGGAGGGAGGATTGATCTAGGGGGATATCGGTGGCCACCCACCTTTTCCAACTGGCTCAAACCATCTTTCTGGCAATTTTGACAATTTACTATTTTTAGCAGGTTTTAACTTCCGGGGCCATTTTGAGGGCCTGAATGAAGGTTTTTCGAGATATAGGTTCTCAATGATATCCAAAGTCATAATCAATCCCCCAAAATGAATCCCCTTGATGATACCTTTCCAACGAGCTATCATATGCCTAAAACGGAGACCGTATGCAAAAGTTACGACCCTGGGAAGTTGATGTACTAACTTACCCAAATGGGGCCCACATGAATTTTGGTGCTTCATCTCCTAGGGTTAGGTTTTTGGATGTTTAGGACTTTTGGCATTCCTGTTTATTGTAAAAAGGCCTCTAGATCCTCATTGTAATCATCTTCTTTCAAATGCGAGTAACCATCACATCTCTTCTCAGAGATAAGATGCCACCATTCTAGCGAGTCTTTCACTCTGTATTTTTACAGTCTCTGTACATTTCTTTGATTAATAGAAATCGTGTATTACTGTATATTTTTGTTTATGGTTTCATCTCTGATACATTTCTGTCATATTATTGAATATCTGCAATATCTTTGTGCATTTCTTTATTTTATCTCCGCTCTCATTTCATGCCGAAAATAATCCAGATCATCTTTGCAATCGTCCAAAAATAATTTCAATAAGTATGGACTCTAGCTAAGTAAAGTCCCCTTCACACACTATGTGGCTGCTGCTGCTATCACTCCCTCTAGTGCTTCTTCTTTGCAACACTTCCTTAACAATTTTCATTCCATTAACTTGGTTTCCAATTCACTGATCGTGTTAATTATAATTCCCTGTTACCCTTTTACTATTCCATAAGTCTTGTTCATTTCCTCTCCCACGACCTTCTCCTTAGTTTTTCCATCCATATATTGTTCGGGTTTCTATCGATCAGTTAGCAGACATGTGATTGCTTCAATGAGATCAACATTGATTTATACCAACCTATCTATTCACAAAATACCCCCATGTACTAATGCCAACAATTGTTTGACACAATTATTCACATCCTTTCCTTGTCCAAAATGAGGGATTTCCAGTACGTTCATTATCCATGTGTTGTACAACCATGTAATCCATTTCTTTGGTTCCAATATTGGAACTCCTGATGCACTTATCCCTTTGCTCGCTATGTATACTTCTAGCTGAAATTTAGGGAATTTATCTATGTCTTCCACGTCATGGTATGCGTACTTTAGTTTTTCTACACATCCTAAAATGGTAGGAAGGATTGTCACTCCTTTTGGTGTGCGTGGTAGTGCTATTGTGACTTTTGTCTGCTTACACGATGACCTATGTATTGGGTATTTTCCCTTCTTATTTTCTGTCGCATTTGATGTACATGCCTCTTGATGCACTTCTTTTTCTTCCTTTGTGCCTTATTTTGGTTCACTTGTAACATTTTCTACTTGCACCTATTCTTTTTTTTGCGGCGTTGTATCTACGACATGTTGTTTCTATGCTTTGGCATGTACCCTAGGCTCATATGATTCAGTTATTTCATCATATTATCCGTTCACCTACTATGACGGTCCCAAACCCAACTCCTACATAGAGTTTTTTGCTTCAGAGAAGTTTTTTCCTTCAGCCCTTTGATCCACATCCATTTTCCCAACGACTGGCTCATGTTCTTAAGCAAGTGTTGGTCTCACTAGTTCCTCAATAGGTGATGGGATTGAATCCACATCAACAATTCCTTTCGGCTGAATTGGGTTTTCTACTTCTATGAATGATTTCTCTATGGACTTCGCAACACTTTGTGTGGTTCTTGCAAATCTACTAGGAGTTCTGACTTTCAGTGGCACCATTCTACAAAATCCTGAAACAACTACTCCAAATATTCACTTAAATGTTTGGAAGTATTTTCTCCTGCTTGAATTTCTCTTCTTAGCTCTCATCTACTCCAAGTCACAATGAGGCTTACCTTGCAAGTTTCATGCTTTGATATGGCCTGTCATAAATGCTTTGTTGTATCCCACTTTTTCATTTACCACCTTTTTCTTTTTCCGACCACTTTCTATCTTGGTGTGTTGCATTCATATTTTCCTGTTACACCATGTCTTAAGGTTCTATCATACCAATTTCTAGCTTTTGCTATGCATTGTATCCTTCAACTATCTTTCTACCACTTCTTTTTATCTTTTCCTTCTAGTTTTTTCTTCCTTTTTCTTCTTTTTCTACTTTTTTCTTTTCTTTTTCTTCTTTTAACTCCTACGACATACATTATGTACAATTCTACTTCTTTTTACAACATCTATTGAGGGTTATTAGGTCGATTTTCCATACATAGTTTCAGTCAACTATCATTCATCGATCCTTGCATCTCCTTTCCTGCTAAATCACGCATCTGCACAACACCTCCATATGTGACAAACTTTATCTCAAATGGCCCTAGTCAATGAATCTTGAACTTCCCTAGGTGTTGCAAATATTTACTGTCATAGAGGAGAACCAACTATCCTTATTTAAGTTCTTCTTCTTGATGTGTCTTTCATTCCAATCGTTTTCCTTTTCTTTCTGTACTTCCTGATGGAAACCAACTACAATCATGTTTTCTTCTAGTTCCATGAGTTCAATCAATATTTCCTAACATGCGTCTCTTTTTGTCATGTTTGTAATTGCTGCAATGCACAAACTATTTATCAAATATTCCAAGGGAACCATTGTTTCCTATCCATACACCAATCTAAAAGGTTTATTCCCTATAATATTCTTACATGTAGTTCTATAGGCCCATAACACTAATGGTATATTCAAATCTGAATCATCCCTGTTCACATTGCAAATATTGGTTAAGACATTCTCCAATATCTTGTTAAATGCTTCCATTTTCCCATTAGCTTGAGGATGGTATGGAGTTCTCTTCTGATGATGTATCTCAAATTCTTTAGTCATTGACTGGATAATACTATTGATAAAATGAGTCCCCTGATCACTCGTTAGAATTCAAGGGAATCCAAATCTTGTGACTACTTACTCAAATAAGAAGTGCATTGCAGTCTCTGTGATGCAATCTTTTACTTTTTTTCCTTCATCCCATTTGGCTAAATATTTCATCATTTTAATGATATACATTCCTCTTAATCTTCTGGTTGGTGGATTAATTGGTCCCACAAAATCTACTGCCCACTTTTCAAAAAATTTCAAAGTTACTTGAGGTCCTAATAACATCTCATCCCTCCTAAATGGAGTTACAACCCTCTAACATCATCACAATTCTGACAATACTCCTTTTCATCCTTGTGAACTATTGGCCACCATAATCCTACACAAAATATCTTCTACGTAGTAGCCTTCCCTGCATAATGTCCTCTAGCTATTTCTTCATGTGCTTCTGCTAAGATGATCAATCTTTCTGTAAGGTAGCTAGAGAGGTAGTGGGGGGGCCCAGAGGGCCCATAGTGATAATAGTGGAGGTCATTCAATGTAAGGTGGACTAGGTCCACTGTATTATTAAATAAGACCCACTTTGGTATTTAGATATAATAAATGGGTAGTTAGATATAATAAATGTAAGAGGACTTCTTAGAAGGTTCTACTTCTAGAAGATTCCTCCTCTAGAAATTTCTTAAGTGATGGTAGCACTATATAAATTGGTTCAAGAAATGTAATGGGATATGAAGAGAAGTATTTTATTTGGAGCGGTAGCTCAATAGGAGGATTCCCCCTTGAAGAGGCAAGTGAACAGGACAGGATCCCTACCATAATAGGATCCATTGTATGGTGTTTCCCTACCTCAAGGGTTTGGTAATAATATAGTGTTGTTTCTTCTATCTTGCTTTGTGGATCTATTGTGTATTCAATATTTGTGGTGATTATATTTGTAGATATATTCAGGTTATTAAAAAGTGGTATCAGAGCACTTTCCTTAGCAGACATTGTGGGAAAATATTTTTTATTTTTGCAGAATTGTTTTTTCTTCAGAGAAGAAAAAAGAGGGCCGCGACATTCCAGAAATTTTCGGGTTTTTTTTTCGTGGATGACAGCGTGATTTTATTTATTTATTTCTGTAGCAGCTGGAGGAATAATTTTCCAAAAAAAATTACAGATCTGAGTTCCTCTCAAAATTTCACCCAATTTCAAAAAAAAAATTCAGTCGAAACGGAGTCCGGGAAGCGAAGTTATGAGCATTTTAAATTCAACAGTTTTTTAGGGTTTTTCCATAAAAAGCCACGATTTTATGTCATAACTTATTGTTCTATTTTTTGGGTATTTTCATGATGGATGTGGGACCGAAGAGTTCATAGGGTGCTCAGATGTCTATTTTCTCTCAAACCCTCAAAGAAATTCTACAAATTACTGAAGCATTCAAATCTCAATTCCATGACACATTAGATGCTAGATTGCATGACCTTGCAGATGGTCTCAATGATAGTTTTCGTAGTATTCAAGATTCAATGGATAGCATGTAGGAGATATTTCTTATGGCGGACATTAGGGATGAATATAATCAAGAAATATATGCTTGGTATGATTTTGAGGCCAATTGTGATGATTGGTACATGGATAGTTGTCATTTCTGGGATGACAACCACTTTCATATTTTATTTGATGACTCTACTCCACCTTCTGTAGAGAACATCAATGTCCCACATTAGGAGCTAGATACCAGCATCCACCTTGCATATTCTACAATGTTATTATTCCTTCCAGATTCATATTCGATCATCTTGCACTATGTGCATGGGTATTCTTATTTGGATCCACATGATAGGTGTCAGTATTGGGAGCATCATTTCCAATTTGTTATTGGGTGCCAATATCTTCCATGTGGGGTTCACATGAGCAATTGGACATGGGACCCTGGTTTACAATGGCAATTGAATTACTTCAGCATGGTGGCTACCATTTCTCAATGAGACCCTAGTTCTCTAGTCTACTTCATCACCATGGTCCACACTTATCCATGGGACCCTGGTATATGGTTGTACATCAAGCGTTGAGGACAACGCGACAACACTTTAATAAGGGGGATGGAATGTAAGGTAGCTAGAGAGGTAGTGAGGGGGCTCAGAGGGCCCATAGTGATAATAGTGGAGGTCATTCAATGTAAGGTGGACTAGGTCCACTATGTTATTAAATAAGACCCACTATGGTAGTTAGATATAATAAATGTAAGAGGACTTCTTAGAAGGTTCTACTTCTAGAAGATTCCTCCTCTATAATGTTCTTAGGTGATGGTAGCACTATATAAAGGGGTTCAAGCAATGCAATGGGATATGAAGAGAAGTATTGCATTTGGAGCGGTAGCTCAATAGGAGGATGCCCCCTTGAAGAGGCAAGTGAACATGAGAGGATCCCTTCCATAATAGGATCCATTGTATGGTGTTTCCCTACCTCAAGGGTTTGGTAATAATATAGTGTAGTTTCTTCTATCTTGCTTCGTGGATCTATTGTGTATTTAGTATTTGTGGTGATTATATTTGTAGATCTATTCAAGTTCTTAACACGTTCATGATTTATTATACATCTTCTAAAAATGTTTTCTGCACCAAGTTTATAAAAGTGACCTGCAATCAGTTGGTAGTCTGCAACTCTAATCACAAAATTATTCCTCTGCGCGATATTAAATGCCTTTGGGGAAAATCATGTACTCAAAAACTCAATAATGTCAGCAAAATATTCATCAGCAATCTGTACTAAAAAAAATTGGGCATCCGAGAATTTGTCCTCCAAGTTACTTGGTTCCTCTCCATTATTTATCCTCGATAGATGATCTGGCCTTGCATTCAATATTCCAGGATTCACCACAACTTCAAAATCAAACTCCTGAAATAAGAGTAATCATCTGCATATTCTCCCCCCCAAAACTGGCTTATTGACTAGATATCTAAGCGAAGAATGATAGGTAAGCATCCTAAAGTGTTTTTCTAACAAGTAATGTTTGAACTTATTCAATGCATACACCATAGTCAAGCCTTCTCTTTCTGATGTTTTGTAATTTTTCTCTCAATGTGACAACTTCCTTCTTGTAAATTCTATTGGGTGATCTATGTCACCTTCTCATGTCTGTGTTAATACTGCTCCAAGTGCTATTACAAATGCATCCACATGCACATGAAATTATTTTGACTAATATGGAAACACCAAAATTGGGATTGTCACCATTTTATCCTTCAATATATCCTAGCTTTGTTGGCATTCATCATTCCATTGATACTTTATGTCCTTCTTGTTGGTTTTTTTATTCATATGAGATATGAGATATATTCGATATATTATTACAATGATGAGTGTTCCATATATAGGGAACATAAGGTGATCATCCATGAAAGGATGCGTCCCTTGAATAATCAATAACTATTTATTATTATCATTTACTTATTATATATACTATATTTAATAATCA
>ML805548.1:121511-135927 GCA_009831015.1 Picea engelmannii
CAACTCCCATAGTGTATGACGTCAAGGGTCAACTCCCTTGACATGTCCTCATGTGCTCTCCACATGGGACGTTGGGTTATAAGCCCAACCACACTTATCCCTTCTCGGATAAGTGCCCCACTTATCCCTTCTCAGATAAGTGTTATCACAGATCAAATTAATGCAGTCACAGAGTAGTATGATCTGGAGAATGTCTTAGGAAGATGAAAACATCAACACTCCCTCTCAGCGAGGGAGGCATTCTTTGCCATGCCAAGTGTGTCATGGAAGTACTTGAACTTCATCTTGGTTTGGTAAGAACATTAACAACCTGCTCATCTGTAGGAAGGTATCGCTCCAATACTTCCTTCCTCTGCATCATGTCTCAGATGTAATGGTACTTGATCTCAATGTGGTTCGATTTGTCATGAAACACTGGATTATCAGAGATCTTCACACAACTTTGCTTACCATAATGAATAACAATGGAATCCAGTGCATGTTCGGATAGATCTGCAAGGAGCTTGTGAAGCCACACTACTTCACGGACTGTCATACATAATTAAATGTATTATGCTTCTGTTGTGCTCAATGCCACAGAAGTTCATTTCCTGCTACACCAGGAAACCATGAAAGATCCCAAAGTGAAGCAACACTTGAAGGTGCTCTTTCTATCCACTGCGCTCCCTGCCCAATCAGAGTCAATATATTCCCGCTATATTATATCAATACTGGAAGTATATCTCACACCATGTCGAACTGTGCCTCACAAGTATCTCAACACATGCTTCACAACAATCTAGTGTGTCTATCTCAGTTGGCTCATAAATTGGCTAAGTGCACTCACTGCATAGCAAATATCTGGTCTAGTGTTAACCAAATACATCAATGATATAATCAGTTGTCTGTACAGAGTCAGATAAATTTCGTCAAAATTGAAAGAAGACACACTTAGTTTCTTTAGATTCGTCATCATTGGTATAGCCACGGGCTTGAAGTTCAATATCTCAAAATTCTTCAATATCTCAACTGTGTACTTCCCCTGACTCAGGAAGATCTCATTAGTTCTCTGCCACATGCTAGTCCCAAGAAGTAGTGAATCATACCAAGGTCCTTCATCTCAAACTTAGAGGCCAACACATACTTTCATTTCAATAATAAATATCTATGTACCTGTGAGGAATAAATCATCAATGTAGAGGACCAAAATCAAGGCCTCACCATTAACAGTTTTGTAGTACAGGTTGGGATCAACAACACTTTTGTTGAAGCCCAAAAATCATCAGGTTTCCATCAATCCTTGTATACCAAGCTCGAGGTGGTTTCTTGATTCCATACAAGGCCATTTTCAACCTGCACACATGAGACTGCTTCTCATGTATCACGAAACCATCTAGCTGCTTGAAGTATACTTCTTCCTCAATCTCTCCATTGAGAAAAGTTGTCTTCACATCCATCTGATGTAGTTTCCAACCCATTGATGCTGCAAGGGAAATAATCGTCCAGATAGAAGTGTATCGAGAAACATGAGCAAATGTCTCCTCGTAATCTTTTCCCTCCACTGGAGAGAATCCTCTAGAAACAAATATTTCTTTATGGTTCTCGATGCTTCCGTCAACTTTATGTTTTATCTTATAGATCCATTTGGAAGTCACTACAAACTTCCCTTCAGGTTTTGGAACAATATCCCACACATCATTCTTCATGATGGATTGATACTCCTCCATCATGACATCTCTCCACACTGGATGACTAGTTGTCTCCTCATAACAGGAAGGYTAAAAAATGAATGATGTGGCTCATAGTTGTGGCATAGCATGAATATCTCTAAGGTCTCTTGCTTTCYCRGAAGGTRCCATGAGGATTTGMATGTCCTTCTGCCTCCTGCAGAGTYTGAYGAGCSCATGCAARTATCCTYCRASCTACTGCAATATCTHTGGAAACATTAAGTGGAACTACATKATCAATGGGATCAATTGGYTYAATTKTCTTGAAAGGGAATGTAATCTTGGACCTTATTTTACATATAAAGGTTTCCTCATGAAAACAATGTCTAATACATATCAAGGTTCTCTCATGGACTCAATGTCTCACAAGACATATCGAGGTTCCCTCATGGAACCAATGTCTCCCAAGACATATCGAGATTGCCTCATGAAACCAAAGTCTTGGTTCCTTCATCTGGCAATATGAGGCATGTCAGGATGAAGTCTACATTCCCTCCTACTAGTCCATACATGACCCTTTAGGGAGAATGTCTCATGATGTTGCCTCAAACATCAACACATTAATACAAGCTTCATGTGATCTCGACTAAGAGGGTTTGTCACTACTTCTCATGTCCACCTTGATCAATCCACACCAAATACTTGTGTTGATCCCGCCAAATGTGAGAGAACTTGTTGCAACATGCACCCATGTCTAGCTTGGCACAAACAGATCCCTATTAAACCAATGAGGATTCTTGGGATTATACCTTGTGATCCCATCCTTCTGAGACCATGTTGGTTGTTCTTCATATTAACACATTAGTAGAAATAGTCCATACGATCTCATGGGAAGAAATTGAACAATGCTTCTCCCTCATAGAGCCACAAAGACACTATGCAACAACTCAAAGTGTCACTACTTCACTTTAGGTCACGCCCATTAGAAAACATTATGGAAAAAATAGTTTGCACATAAATTAAACAATCACCGTATTCTATACTTTCTCCAGAGCATATTGTTTTATGCATCTTTTGCATAATTCAATGATCTCTCCCCAAAATTTATAAGCTTTTGACATTCGATGAAAGCTCCCAACAAACTCGGATATTGTGGATGGGATAATATTTTCCAAATCCACAGCTTCTTTGTTAATGGCTTCTAGAGTTGCTGCTTTGTCACCCATTTCCGCAAATCGGGTTCACTCACATCCCCACCACCCACAAAACACGCACATGCAATCAAGCGATCAATTCACCATAGAACTCTATTGGCTTAGATATGCCAACCACCAAACACCCGAGCTGAGGGGATTCGAACTGGAGAAGTGATAAATAATGTTGGGCTTAAAAAACCAGTAGAAATATGAGATTTCAGTTGACAGAAAGAAAGAATGTGAGATATGCAATCCTTATAATAATATATAATAAATTTCCAGGTGTCCAAATCCATTGTCGCTGCTTTTATTTCCATTCACGCTCTGTTTTCACCATCTGGGCACTACGTTAAACCAAAATCTATCCGTTCATATACATAAAGTATCCAAATTTGCTTGCTTGGCCTCGTCAGCAAGGGAATCCAGAGTAACAACCACGACCAAACTTGTTAAACCTTTGGAAGTAGGTGCAAAATGAAGATTGCTCGTCTTCCACCCATACCTTACCAAACACCAACCTCCTTTTGTCATCAAGGTAAATTCTAATCATGCAACGAAGATATTCTTTTCATTAATCCAACAATAATTGCTACAAGATCATGGTGAGTGGAGAGAACGGGATGCCCATGATGAGATCAGTCACTTACACATAAGAGTTGTTAACAAAGGTGTACGATTCATCTACCAATCATGATTTCTCACTATCATGAGTTCCCACTATCATGATTTCTCCATGGATCGACAAAGGAACAAGTTTCAACTCTCTCTCATCTTCCTGGGCCCTCCCATGACAGAGTCAAGCCCAGTCTAGCTCTGATACCATGTTGGTGTTTTTTATTCATATGAGATATGAGAGATATTCGATATATTATTACAATGATGAGTGTTCCATATATAGGGAACATAAGGTGATCATCCATGAAAGGAAGCGTCCCTTGAATAATCAATAACTATTTATTATTATCATTTACTTATTATATATACTATATTTAATAATCAATCATAATTATATTATTAATTATTATCTTTAGAGAATGTCTTCTCGATGTTGTCCAAACATCAACACTTCTTCAACAATCTCTCCATCGACGCAATAATATTTGCATATCCCCTTATAAAATTCCTATAATATCCTATATGACCAAGTGTTCTTTTTAACTAGCGCACTCACTTAGGTGGTGGTAAGTTAACTATGACAACAATTTTAGCAGGATCAACTAGCATACCCTACTTACACACCACATGCCCTAATAGAATACAAAAATGTGTGATAAAAATGCATTTCTTGATCTTCAATGAAATATGACACTGTCTACACCTGTCTAACATCAATCTTAACACTTCTACATGATCCTTCGGTAAATTAAACATTGTCCAATCATCCAAATAAACTTCCAAAAAATTATGAATAAACTCCTTAAAGGAAGCTACTACTACCCTTGAAAAAATTGCAAGTGCATTCTTCAACCCAAAAGGAATTATTGTATATTGATACGATCCCCATTATGTTTCAAATGTATTCTTATGTCTATCTTTTGGTGCAATTATGATGTAGTGATATCCTGAAAATCCATCAATTAATAAATAAGATTTTTGACCTCCTATATTCTCCAATACTTCATCTGTAAATGGGGTAGGAAAAGGATCATGTAGAAATGAATCTTTCAATTTCCTCAAATCTACATAGATCCTTATCCCCCCTTTCTTCTTCTCCTACACTACCATAGGGTTGATCCATTCATATTCTTCCATAGGTTCTATGACAACAACCTCTAACATCTTATCAATTTATTCATTTACCTTCTACTTATACATTGGATTCAACCTATAAGGTATTTGTCTTATTGTCATGGAATATGGATTTAAAAGGATATTCATCTCTCCAAGTTCTCTTGCAACCCATTTCATCTATGAAAATGTCGTTGGAAATAGGTCATTATACTCGCACAATAACTCTGTTATCATTTCTACTGTCTGATTATCCCAATAATCTCCAATACTTCCAATCTATGTGTTCTTTGTTGTTCCTATGTGTTGAATGCCCATTTAGCATTGGTGGTCAAATCATGTGCCATGAACAGATGCATCGTCAGATGCAGTATTGTTGAAGGCTTTTGGTTCTACAGGGCAATGTTTGGCCCAGCATTTATTTTTGTAATTGGAATTTTCGCACCTCTGCATGGGTTAATAATGTAATAGGTCTGCATGAGTCATGTCTAGGTAAATTACCTTGGGATCGGCTCACTAGGAGAGTTCCTTTCACTGAGGGTTTTTAATCCTCAGGTTATCAGTTGGGCTTTTCAGCCTTATTGATTTCCCTTGAGTTTTTCCCTCACACTTTACATATGTCCTCCAACGTGGTGAATGACATCCTAGTGAGCTTATGTTTTGGTAACTATATAGGTAATTCATTGTAAATGACCATGAAAGACATCATAGAAAGTTTCACAGAATTTTGTTGAGTCTAGGTTAGTTTTTTTTAATTAATTAATTATTTATTTTTGAGCAATAATTGTAAAACCTGGATCCTTGGACTTTTGATAGGGGTATTTGTGCTCAAAATAAATGTAATAGCACCCCCTACATCCATGTACCAAGTTTCAGCTCGGACGGACAACTTTATCCATTGGTTAGTCCACCTAGAGTGTCAGTCAGTCTAAAACTACAATTTTAATTGCTAAGGTCGAAACATAGCAAGATGTAAAAAATGTAATAATGAGTTAGATGATGTGAAATGTTGAAATGATGGTTAGAGAGAGACCCCCTAAGAATAACCTTATCCTCCCAACCCTTTTCAACCTTGTTTAACCCCTTTTTCCACCTCCACACTCAAAAGTTACGCCCCCTTAGGGGGATTGAATTTTTTACCTTTTTAATTAATTTGTGATTTGAGTATGGCCCCCTCTCTTGAGTTTTCACTTCATTTAGCCTTGTTATCACCCCTAGAGGTGACCCCACTTACTCCACATCACCCATACCTACATTTGGGTTGATTTTTGACCTTGTGGAGCGATTTCCAAGAGAAGTGCGCCCTCCCTCATCTAGAAACTCCACAAATAATTATTTAAATATTATTTGAGTATTTTCACTTACCTTGGCATGAATCCCACACTTCCTACATTCCATTAGATCTATATAATTATTTTTCCTATTTTTCTACACCCTAGATCTATTGTGCAAACACTAGGAGGTGCGCCCTAGCCTAGAGATCTACTCTATTTCTTGGTGGTGGACACTTGGCTTAGATCCAAGAGAGGTAGGTTTGCCTCTCCAAGTATAAATGGATCTCTTTTCTCTCTCCCAACTTACCATATCTTGAGCTATTGTTATGCTACTTGATTTTTCTCTCTCTCTCTCTATTCATTTCATTGTCATCCTTGCTCTAGGGTTTTGGAGTATTCCTCTCCAAGACCACTTCTTTGGTAATAATATTTTGGAAGATTTGGAGGAAAACAAGAAGTGTAAAGCGTATGCTTATTGTTCTTATGCATGGGAGGTAATATTTCTCTTCTTTTTTTTTCTTATTTCTTGCAACACTAGATATTAGGTAAAGTGTTATCTAAGTAGGCTTGGTAGAGTGTATGCCTATTGGTCTATATATATTGATGTTTGAATTAAATTGAAGTGTCATTTATTTTCATTACATCAACATATTGTCTATTGTATGCTTGGATTTGAAAGGATATTGCAGGTTCATCTTCAAAGTTTCATTGGGAACTCCTTCTAGAAGGGAAGGGTCACTTGAAGCCTTTTCACACTCCAACTATCTAGATCTATTACCTTGCTCTTATATTTGTTGTACATCCATCTCATTTTCAGCTAGCATATCTTGGTTTAGATAGGTCAATATCTTATAAAATTTATATCTTGTATTTTGGAAAGTTCTTGTCCCAAAAGGGCAAGGGTTTCCTTAACATTATTCGGTTGTGTGTAGCCATCCTAGCAAGCAAAGCTTGCTGTTTTTATAGGTGTATCATATCTAGTTAAAGGCTCTTGGCTGCCCCAAAGAGACACACACAACACTTCAAGACCCCTTGGGGGAGTTTGGTAGCTATCTCTGACCCCCTCTTGTCTTTTCCTAGCCTAGAAGTGCACTTTTTCCTCTTGTTTGTTTGATTGTTCAAGCTTAAAGTGTAAGAGGGGAAGTGGTACGGCCTCCCTTCTTCTTTAATCTTGTGGGTAGGTAGGACGTGGGCTAGATCTAGCCATTTCTTCATTTTTCCGTTTTATCTAGCTTGGCCACAAGGTTTAGAAGGTGAGGGCACCTTCTCAACGTTGACGTGCGTATTTACTTGGTTGTTTGTAGATTAGCTTGTAGATTAGTTTACTTCTCATCATGCTTATCTCTCATTTGTTTTCCCTAATAACTAAGATCTAAGAACACTTAATCTAACTAAGTTAAGATAACTTAATAACCTACCTAGTTGGGAGAGGAACATCCCAAAGAGGTAAGGATAAGTGTGAATGCTTTACTTTTGATGTGATGTGATTGATCTAATGGTTTAATGTTCTTAATGCTTATGTTTTAGATCCAATCTCTCATCTTAAGCCCATTGGGAAACACACTTAAGTTTTTCTATTTGGATCTTGCTCAGTTCATTTCTTTTCAAGCTCTTAATCTCTCTCTTAAGCACACGTTTTACTATTCATGCTTGATACATCTTAAAGTTCTTAACACATAAGTGGTTTATTGGTTCATTGCTTACATCTATTGGTAGCCATGTCTTGGTCTTGGAATTTGTTGAATGGTTAAGTAGGAAAACACACTTAATAATTTTCTTTCTCATCTCTTAAGGCAAGTTGTTCTTTCTATTGATTTATTATCTCTAATCAAACTTATATTGATGTGCATGTGATATAATCTTTATTTCTTCCAACCATATTTTATTTTGCTTTATATGTATTGATTCACTCATCGTTTTAAGCTTAAGAATTTCATCCATATCATTAATTTGCACTTAAAAGGTACTTTAAAATCTTCTAAACACTCTTTAAATCACTTAAAAGTCTACCTAATTTTTATATATACTTAATAGAATACTTTAGGGTACCTTAGACCACCATATTCACCATCAAAAACGGGTTTGAGGAAAACAACAGAGGGTAGTGGCAAGGGACTGTCCTGTGGCGCTCTAGGTGGATGTCCTCTCGTGGAAGTACTCTTACTATCAGGGCTAACTGGTTCTGCTAGGGTTGGCTTCGTTGCCATACTATCTTGAGCGTCCAACAATTATTTGGCAACAGAAGGAGGAGGCTTTGGTGAAAGCTAATAAAATTTGCAAATCTTAAGAAAAGCCTAACTATTAAACCCTTGACCAAATCTAATAAGATACTTGGGGGGATTAATAATCAAGGGTGTAGATTGTCTCCAATACTCTTCATAATAGTTGTGTTTAATTCTCTCCATCTTTGGAATCTGTTAATGAAGTAATGTGTTGATGATAATCTCATGTAAATGGTGATGAGATTTGATGCTTTAACTCCTTTATATCCTCCACACATTGAACAAATACATGGTTAGCTTGTTGTTGTAATCTATCATTCTTTAAATTGTAAATATTGTAAGTAATTGTACTTGGCATTCTTTTATTGAGTTATTCTTCCTTGTAAAATTGTAACTTGTAATCTTTTGTAAAGAAACACCCTCTAACATAATTGACCCCTTGCCTAATTTCTAGGCACTAGTCTTAGTTGACCTAGGGAAAAGGCTTGCTTCTCATGCTAACTCTTGCATCTTGCATGGTTGCCTTAGCTTATTAGGATTAGAATCCCCACTAACCTTAACAAATTAAAATTAACTCCTATAACCTAACTCTAACACATCTAGTAACTAAGGTCTACCCCCTTTGGCTTCCCTAGGAGTAAGCATAGACGTAAGAGGTTCTGGTCAAAGTGACAGTGTGGGCTGTGAGCCTAGGCATTGTGCCTCCAAGGACACACTAAGTGAGTCGGACTTAGCTCACGTTTGCAAGTGTCTATAAGGACAACAACATATTTGGCATCGTTGTCAGGGATAAGTCATTTATCCTTGGTCTTAACGACTTAAATTTTTAAGAACTAATAAATTCTTTGATCTTGCATTGGTTAGCTTTGTTTTTTTCCTTTCCAAGTGGTGAATCCATTCAACAAATCTATCAAGTATATTGCAAGGAGCAATCCTTGTTGGCTACTTGAAATTATTGGGGAAGAAACACTCATTGATGTCCAATTCTTGTTCCAAACATAATAAATTAAATTTTGTTTTTCTTCTTGTTTTTTCTTTGTTTTATGCTCTTGTTTGTTTGAAATGAACTTGGTCATCTAGGGAATCCACTTTAAAATAATTTGACAAGGTATTTTTCAAGAAGGAATTCCTGGCTTGTTTTGCTTCATCCTTGAACTTGGAAGAGTTTGTGGTGAACTTAGCTAGTCCTTCTTCTTGTTGGATCCTTGGTAATCTTGGGTCCCAGTCCTTTTCTTTGGACCTTTGTTTAAATGTTTAGTTAGAAATGGATTGGTTTCATCATCCTCTTGATTTTTCAGGAATTGTTGGTTACCCTCATGATATATCTGAAGATGTTATTGATAACGTTCCTAACTATAATAATCATGATGATGCTAGTACTCACATCACGACCTTCACGCGATGTATCGATGAATGGTGTGATCCACCTATTTTTGAGGATGTTCTTATGCAATTGTTTTTCATGACTCTTGCCGGTGAGTGGGCTTATAATTGGTTTCATGATTCACCTGATAAGAAGTTCAAGACCATACAGGGTTTGTTGCATTCCTTTTTGGAAATATTTGGGCATGATCGGAATGAATTTCACAATGAATTGGTTGATGGTTTTATGGAAACATTGAGGAGGAAAAATCTTCCAAATATAAAAATGATCATTTCAGACATAGAGATAGATTTTCCACCAGATCCCATTGAGGAATTTAAAGAAATAATTCAGAACGTGCAGCTTTCCCAGGAAGAACAATGTGAAACCATGAATGAACAATTTATAGCCGTGGAAGATCAGTTTGAGACCATAGAAGATGATTTTATAGAAGCTTATATTGAATATCCAGACCCCCTTGAACTTAAGATTGATTATGAAAAAGATGAGGAAATTCATTTGGAGATTCCGAATAAATCCATGGATGAGGTAGTCATTTATTTTGAGGAGGAAAAGGAACATGAGTTGGAAAATGTTGAATATATAGATGATAAAATTCCCCACCCTCCTCCCGAGGAACCGATCTTTTTGAAGGGTAATTTTGAAAATCTTGAAGAAAACAGTATGATGGTTCCTGTGGTATGTTCTTTTCCAACTTCTCAACTAGAAGATGAGTTAATGCAGAATTATGTGGAAATGGAAGGAAACTTCAGTTTATCGATGTCATATCATTATGAGTATTGGTTGGCATCCCACCTTTATAGTCATGAGCAACAAAGTATTCAGAGTTTACACGGCTTGTCATATTCTAGTGTTTGGTTGAAAGGAAGAAGGATCATGGTACTTGGTTGGTTCTTCCTCACAAAAATTTCCAAGTTGATAAAACTTGGGAAGGGGTCTTTTGTGCGTCATCCTGGACTAGGATGCTTCAAACACTTGTGGAATCATTTCACCCATTGCATGGGTGGTTGTAACATATCTCTAACCCTTCCTTGTATTTTTAATTCTGTATTATTTGATTCATTATGTCAATATGTACTTAGAATTATTTTTTTCGGTATCATAGATTTCATTTGTTGTAAAATTATGATGTTGTACTTTAGTTATTTCATTATGTATATGTTGTACATAACATTTATTGATTTAATCATGTATAAATGTATTCTAATGTTGGGTATTGGTGTGCACTACAGTGAGCACTTTATTTTGTAGGTGCTGGATTCTCGTATGCTCTTCGTCTCCAAGTGAGAAGATCGAACACATGTCCTCATGTGGAGCCATATGTTGACTGCCCATTTAGCACCGGTGGTCAACTCATGTGCCATGAAGAGATGCATCGTCAGATGCAGTATTTTTGAAGACTTTTGGTTCCACAGGGCAGTGTTTGGCCCAACATTTATTTTTGTAATTGGAATTTCCGCACCCCTGCGTGGGTTAATAATGTAATAGGTCTGCATGAGTCATGTCTAGGTCAGTTACCTTGGGATCGGTTCATTGGGAGAGTTCCTTTCACCGAGGGGTTTTTATCCTCAGGTTATCAGTTGGGCTTTTCAGCCTTACTGATTTCCCTTGAGTTTTTCCCTCACACTTTACATATGTCCTCCAAAGTGGTGAACGACGTCCTAGTGGGCTTATGTTTTGGTAACTATATAGGGAATTCATTGTAAATGACCATGCAAGACATCATAGAAAGTTTCACGGAATTTTGTCGAGTCTAGGTTAGTTTTTTTTAATTAATTAAATTTTCCTAAGTTTGGAGGTTTAATTATTTATTTAATTAATTATTTTTGAGCAATAATTGTAAAATTTGGATCCTTGGACTTTTGATAGGGGTATTTGTGCTCAAGATAAATGGAATAGCACCCCCTACATCCATGGACCAACTTTAGCCATGGGTTAGTCCACCTAGAGTGTCAGTCAGTCTAAAACAACAATTTTAATTGCTAAAGTCCAAACATAGCAAGATGTAAAAATTGTAATAATGAGTTAGATGATGTGAAATATTGAAATGATGGTTAGAGAGAGACCCCCTAAGAATAACCTTATCCTCCCAACCCTTTTCAACCTTGTTTAACCCCTTTTTCCACCTCCACACTTAAAAGTTACGCCCCCCCTAGGGGGAATTGACGTTTTTACCTTTTTAACTAATTTGTGACTTGAGTATGGCCCCCTCTCTTGATTTTTCACTTCATTTAGCCTTGTTATCACCCATAGAGGTGACCCCACTTAATCCACATCACCCATACTTACATTTGGGTTGATTTTTGACCTTGTGGAGCGCTTTCCAATAGAAGTGTGTCCTCCCTCATCTAGAAACTCCACAAATAACTATTTAAAAATTATTTGAGTCTTTTCACTTACCTTGGCAAGAATCCCACACTTCCTACATGCCATTATATCTATCTAATTATTTTTCCTATTTTTCTACACCCTAGATTTATTGTGCAAACCCTAGGAGGTGCGCCCTAGCCTAGAGATCTACACTATTGCTTGGTGGTGGACACTTGGATTAGATCCAAGAGAGGTAGGTTTTCCTCTCCAACTATAAACGGATCTCTTTTATCTCTCCCAACTCACCATATCTTGAGCTATTGTTATTCTACTTGATTTTCCCCTTTCTCTCTATTCATTTCATTCTCATTCTTGCTCTAGGGTTTTGGAGTATTCCTCTCCAAGACCACTTCCTTGGTAATAATATTTTGGAAGATTTGGAGGACAACAAGAAGGGTAAAGTGTATTCTTATTGTTCTTATGCATGGGAGGTAATATTTCTCTTGTATTGTTTCTTATTTCTTGCAACACTAGATCTTAGGTAAAGTGTTATCTAAGTAGGCTTGGTAGAGCGTATGCCTATTGGTCTATATATATTGATGTTTGAATTAAATTGAAGTGTCATTTATTTTTATTACATCAACATATTGTCTATTGTATGCTTGGATTTGAAAGGATATTGTAGGTTCATCTTCAAAGTTTCACTGGGAACTCCTTCTAGAAGGGAAGGGTCACTTGAAGCCTTTTCACACTCCAAATATCTAGATCTATTACCTTGCTCTTATATTTGTTGTACATCCATCTCATTTTCAGCTAGCATATCTTGGCTTAGATAGGTCAAAATCTTATAAAATTTATATCTTGTATTGTGGAAAGTTCTTGTCCCAAAAGGGCAAGGTTTTCCTTAACATTATTTGGTTTTCTGTAGCCATCCTAGCAAGAAAATATTTCTATTTTTACAGGTGTATCAGATCTGGTTGAGGGCTCTTGGCTACCCCAAAGAGACACACACAACACTTCAAGACCCCTTGGGGGAGTTTGGTAGCTATCTCTAACCCCCTCTTGTCTTTTCCTATCCTAGAAGTGCACTTTTTCCTCTTGTTTGTTTGATTGTTCAAGATTAAAGTGTAAGAGGGGAAGTGGTACGACCTCCCCTCTTCTTTAAGCTTGTGGGTAGGCAGGACATGGGCTAGATCTAGCCATTTCTTCATTTTTCTGTTTTATCTAGCTTGGCCGCAAGGTTTAGAAGGTGAAGGCACCTTCTCAACCTTGACGTAGGTATTTGCTTGGTTGTTTGTAGATTAGCTTGTAGATTAGTTTACTTCTCCTCATGCTTATCTCTCATTTGTTTTCCCTAATAAGTAAGATCTAAGAACACTTAATCTAACTAAGTTAAGATAACTTAATAACCTACCTAGTTGGGAGAGGAACATCCCAAAGAGGTAAGGATAAGTGTTAATGCTTTACTTTTGATGTGATGTGATTGATCTAATGGTTTAATGTTCTTAATGCTTATGTTTTAGATCCAATCTCTCATCTTAAGCCCATTGGGAAACACACTTAAGTTTTTCTATTTGGATCTTTCTTAGTTCATTTCTTTTCAAGCTCTTAATCTCTCTCTTAAGCACAGGTTTTACTATTCATGCTTGATACATCTTAAAGTTCTTAACACATAAGTGGTTTATTGGTTCATTTCTTACATCTATTGGTAGCCACGTCTTGGGCTTGGAATTTGTTGAATGGTTAAGTAGGCAAACACACTTAATAATTTTCTTTCTCATCTCTTAAGGCAAGTTGTTTTTACCATTGATCTATTATCTCTAATGAAACTTATATTGATGTGCATGTGATATAATCTTTATTTGTTTCAGCCGTCTTTTATCTTTCTTTATATGTATTGATTCACTCATTGTTTTAAGCTTAAGCAACACACTCATTGAGCAAATAACAGTTTTGGCCATATCATTAATTTTCACTTATAAGGTACTTTAAAACCTTCTAAACACTCTTTAAATCACCTAAAATTCTACCTAATTGTTATATATACTTAATAGACTACTTTAGGGTACCTTATACCACCATCTTCACCATCTAAAACGGGTTTGAGGAAAACAACAGAGGGTAGTGTAAGGGGACTGTTTCGTGGCACTCCAGGTGGGTGTCCTCTCCGGGAAGTACTCTTACTGTCAAGGATGACTGGTTCTGCTAGGGTTGGCCTTGTTGCCATACTATCTTGAGCATCCAACAGTTATTTGGCAACAGGAGGAGGAGGCTTTGGTGAAAGCTAATAAAATTTGCAAATCTTAAGAAAAGCCTAACTATTAAACCCTTAACCAAATCTAATAAGATACCTGGGGGGCTTAATAATCAAGAGTGTAGATTGTCTCCAATACTCTTCATAATATTTGTGTTTAATTCTCTCCATCTTTGGAATCTGTTGATGAAGTAATGTGTTGATGATAATCTCATGTAAATGGTGATGACATTTGATGCTTTAACTCCTTTATATCCTCCACACATTGAACAAATACTTGGTTAGCTTGTTGTTGTAATCTATCATTCTTTAAATTGTAAATCTTGTAAGTAATTGTACTTGGCATTCTTTTATTGAGTTATTCTTCCTTGTAAAATTGTAACTTGTAATCTTTTGTAAAGA
>ML805548.1:194298-206508 GCA_009831015.1 Picea engelmannii
TGGAACAAACAAAGTATCATGTAGATACATAATACTTCCATTTTTTACTTTTATGGCAAGGGTACCTTTTCCCCTTACGTCTGCCTCATTATCATTGCCAAAGTTTACTTTTCCCTTCACACTCTCATCCAACTTCACAAACAAGTTTTTGTTTCCTGTCATATGATTTGAGTAGCCACTATATAAATACCGTACTAAATCATCTTTGGCATCAAAACTGTTACATGTGAGAAACAAAGTTTGAGAGTTTTCAACTTCATCTTTACTAAAATTTTCTTGAGAGGTGTCTCTTTTCTTCTTAAAAAAATAGCTTTCAAGGTGACCATCTTTATTAAAATAGTTGCAATGAAAGTTACCTCTCCCAAGGATGTTGCTTCTTCCTCTACCACAACCTCCTCTTCCTTGGGATATTCCACGACCTCTACCTCCTCTATTTGATGATGAATACAAAGTAGAAGTATCATTCATGGTAGTAGAAGATTGTTTCTTCTTGTCATCAACCTTGAGCTTTCTTTGGAAAGCTTGATCTAGAGGTTCCTCATTCTTTTTCAACCTATCTTCATGTACTTTAAGGATTCCAAATAGATTATCAAGAGTTAGTTGTGATAAATCCCTTGACTCCTCTATAACAATAGTGATTGGATCAATTTTTTTAGGAATACTTCTCAAAAAAATTTCAACACTCCTCTTATCTTCAAGAGATTCACCATGAGAATGAATAGCATTCACAATATTTTGAGCTACAGTAATAAAAGATTCAACTCTTTCGTTTTCTTTCATAGAAAGAGATTCAAAATATCTTCTCAACATTTGGAGCTTAGCAATTTTTACCTTTATAGATCCCTTGTATTCCTTCTCCAAGGTTTCCCAAGCATCATGGGACCTACCACATTCTACAATCTTAGGAAAAACTGTGATGTCAATTCCAGTTTGAAGGATGAACAAAGCTTTGGCATCCTTTTCCTTGTTCTCCTTCAACTCTGCCTTTTGATCAACAGAGAGACCATTGTAGGCAGCCTGATCAGCTGGTTCTGGTCATCCTATAGAAACAATAACCCATAAATATTGTGATATGAGCACATTTCTCATCTTCACACACCAATACTCATAGTTTTCCCCACCAAAAGGAGGAATCTAGTACTGTATAGTGTTATAATTATGGTCCATTTCTCCTTAAAAAAAACATTGTAATCAACCAAAGCTCTGATACCAAAAGAAATATCTGAAAAAAGGAATGAATTGCTCACAAAAAAGTCACACCCAGAAAATGCATATCCTAATAAACTAGTAAACAAAAAATGATAGTATTGACAAAAATTTGACCACCAACAATAGAACTACATGTGCAAATGTAAAATTGCTATGTTTTTGAAAAATATTGGCTTGTTCTTTATTTCTAAAAATAAAAGAGACACAGAGTACCTCTGTTACAAACTGCAAATAAACAAAGGGAAACAGAGCATCCTTCGATCCAAAAGGTGCCAAAGAAAGGCCTATACAAAAATACACATAGAGGATTTCTCAAACAAAACATCCATTCAAAAATTGTGTTTGTGGAAAATAACCTATCATTTAAATAACAAATTGAAAACCCAACACAGCGGATAAGGAAGGAAAAAACGTGGCAGCAGTTGATAAACAAGTGGTAGATTTAGTTTCACAGCTGGAAATAGTGAGGTTAATGCATTCCTAAAATTAGCATCACATTTTTCACCTTCAACACTGAATATTAGGCAATTTGATCAGAGAATTTATTAAAGACATTGGTCGCGAAGAAAAATTAAGTGGAAAAACTTTTGAAATAATAGACAACCATATAGTATGTAAAGGAAAACATCTAAGGTGCTTACCATGAAGCCTTTGAGATTAATGACGTTATCCTTCTTTGTGTGGTGGTTGAGGTCAAATATAACATATGCAAGTTGTTGGAAAAAATGTCCTAATACATACAATTATAATACAAGAACTAGACCTAGACCTAGGTCATGGTATATGTCTAGGTCATGGTCTATGTCATGGTCATGGTTTAGGTCTAGGTCTATTGCGAACATGTCCTTGAATGGCTTGAGGAGGTGAGTTGCAACTTGTGATAAAACTCAAACTAGGACTTGGATGGACGAAATGCCAGATGCATTGGATCTGGTGCACTGGGTTTTACCTAGTAGTCCCCCTATGTTGTAATTTCATTTCCTGGACAACCATTTGTTGGAGGATCTCTACAACTAAGGTTTTTCTCAATGAGTCATAGTGTAATTTTTGAACAAGAGGTTGATTTTCAAGAATATTGTGTCAGGAAATTATGGGTAGCTTGGTCACATGGGCCTTGGAAAAATAGACGTGCAAGAGATTACAAAACTTTGTTATGCTACTCGGTTTGGATTTTATGCCCCTAGACCAAATTACCGACATGTCCTTGAATGGATTGAGGAGGCGAGTTATAACTCACAATAAAAATCAAGCCGAGAATCGAATGGATGAACTATCAGTTGCATTAGATATGAGGCATCGAGTTTTAGCTAGTTGGTGTATATTTTAACCTTGTACAATATTTTACTACAAACATATTTTCCACAAAAGAACAGAAAATATACAAATGAAGATACACAAATTACATATATATTTTTCCCTTAGAAACCCAAACTGGGAAAACCAACATATTATATATTCATTCATAGTGATACATTGTTTACAACACAATATACATATAGGAGCCAGTGGCATCCAAATCCATAACCCAATGACCTGGATTAGTCAACAACCCTAATTCCTTAATAGGAAATATAAAATCATTGACAAAAACAATGTGATGAAAATCTTCCCAACAATGTACATGAAAATCAAGGAAGAATGAAAAAAAGAGGCAAAAATGTGACAAGTTTTTCGAGGTAAAAAACATTTCTCAGGGGCACTGGCCTCGAAACCCCGTGCAGGGGGATATCACATACTCAAACCCCTCTGTGAGCCTGATGCAATGTATCAGACACTATAACTAGACATTCAAACACTATAAACACCTACCCAACATTCTCCCACTTGTTGTTTTCTTTTCATACAGAGGGTTACATAGTCAACAATCCAAGGAAGCAATGCCCATGGATCCTCTACACCATGAGAACTTATTTGTACTCACAGATGTTTTTAGTGAATGTGAAACATTATTTAAAGTGTCCACCTTCATCAACAAGACTTTCTTTTCCTCAACCATGTCTATAACAAAGTTATATTGAATATCGATATGTTTTTTCTTTGAATGATAAGTCGAGTTCTTCGCCAGAAAAATTGCACTCTGACTTTCACAATCTATCCTTACAACATGTTGTACCAACCCAATACCTGAACACAATCTTTGTAACCATAATGATTCCTTAATTGCATGAGTGGATGTCATGTATTCAACTTCTGTAGTTGAAAGTGCCACTACAACCTATCTTTTGCCCATTCAACTGATTGCTCCTCCAAATAGGTCAAACAGATACCCGCTTGTAGATATCCTACAATCCATATCTCCAACCCAGTCTGCATCCACAAATCCATGTATGTCAAACACTCTGTCTAATCCTGATCTTCCTTGGTATCACAATCCATAGCTAGCAGTGCCACGCAAATACCTAAAAACCCTTTTCATTATTGTTCAATGCTCTTTCCCTAGTTTTGACATATGCCTACTCAAAACTCCCACTGCATGTGCGATATACGGTCTAGTAAAAACCATTGCATACATCAAAGTTCCAATTGGACTTGCATATGGAACACAATACATGTCCTCCTTCTCTTCCTATCTCTTGGGACACTCATCTGAAAATAACTTTACATCAACAAGAATAGGGAGCTTAACCGGTTTACATTCCTACACATTAAACCTCTACAATATTGACTCGACATATTTTCTCCGATTTAACCAGAGTTTCCTCTTTTTCCGGTCTCTTTTAATTTTCATTCCCAAAATGAAATTTGGAGCACCAAGATCCTTCATTCAAATTTAGAGGAAAACTGAGTTTTCACATGCTGGATAATCTCCTTTTCTTTCCTATTAGCAACAAGTCATCCACGTACAATACAAAATAAGTCAAATGATCACCAATTAATTTAAAATACACACAGTGGTCCTCTTTGCTTCTTGTGAAGCCAAGTCCCATCATATAAGTGTCAAATTTTCGATACCACTTCCTTGGTGATTGTTTTAAACCATAGAAATAATTTTTCATCTTTCATACTAGCTCCTTCTTTTCCTTCATAACAAAGTCTTATGGCTACTTCATATAGATTTCTTCTTCTAGATCCCCATGTAGGAATGTTGTCTTCACATCCATCTGTTCTACTTCAAAATCAAGTGCAGTAGCAACAAATAACAAATATCTTATAGAAGTTAAATTGGCAACAAGAGAACAAATCTCACCAAAATAAATTCCCTCAACTTAGGAATAACCCTTTGCTACTAACCGGGCTTTGTATTTCTCCACTTTTCCTTCTACATTCAACTTCTTTTTAAATACCCATTTGCTGCCAATGGGATTTCTTCCAGTCAGAAACTCCAATAGATCCCAATCCTCATACTTATACAAGAATGCCATTTCTTCATCCATGGCCTTTTTCTAGAGATTTTCATCCTCTAAATTCGTTTCCTCCCTGACAATTCTAGGATCATCATCAGTAATATACAAAGAAAAATTTGAACGGAAATCAAAGGGAGTATACCTTTCCGGTAGCCTTCTTTCTTGAACCGATCTCCTCAATACTGGAGTATGAGGATCTTCTTCTTCTGATTATTGTTCTTCTATAGAGTCCGATTCATCATCCTTAAAATCATTTTCTTTGGTTCTTCCTTACTTGGTAGGACTTCATGTTTAACAACATCCCTCATTTCTCTAAATACCACATCTCGACTATACACAACCTTCTTATTTTCTGGGTCCCAAATCTTATAACCTTTTAAACCATCTTTATACATAATAAAAATACGCTTTTCAGACTTCTTATCTAGATTACTCTTGTTTTCCTTTGGAACATGAACATAGGCCTCATAGCCAAATACCTTGAGATTTCTGAGAGAAGGTTTTTTTCCAGTCCATACCTCTTGTGGAGTATTTTCATCCAACACTGATGAGCTTGATCTGTTGACCAGGTCACATGCAGTACCCACTGCCTCTTTGCATAATTCTTTCCCTAACCTGACACCACTGAGCATGAACCTTTCTTTTTCCTTCAACATCATGTTCATCATTTCTGCAACTCCATTATGCTAAGGTGTATATGGAGTAGTCTTCTTCCTTGATATACCACACTTCTTACAGAATTCTTCAAATTCATTCCCACAAAACTCTCTTCCATTATATGTCCTCGTCACCTTAATTATTTTCTCTATTTGATTCTCAACAAGAGCCTTAAACTCTTTAAATTTGTCAAAGACTTAAAATTTATTCTTGAGGAAATATATTCAAGTATTCCTTGAGAAGTCATCTATAAACAAGACATAGTACACAAATTTTCCCAATGATGGAAGCGACACAAGTCCAAACATATCATTGTGAACTAGCTATAAAATTCCTTCTCCAATCGTTGCACCATATGGGAATATTACTAGATTCTTCTTCCCATATACACAATGTTCACGGAAATCAAAATACATAGAACAATTATACATGCCTTCAACCACACCTTTACCATGTATTAATCGAAGACCCTTCTCTCCGATATGCCTCACTCTTTGATGCCATAGCATAACCTTTTCTCTAGAGAGGGTAGGAATTATTTCTCCTTCAACTCCAATATCATGAACAATGGAACTATTACACCCATCACTAATAATTATTCTTTGCATATTATACAGAGTTCCAAACCGAGATCCCTTCAGTAACACTATTGCTCCTCAAACCATCCTGGAGATTTTTTTTCAAATATTGTTTTTACCCTTGCATCGCCCATTTTGATTACGAAAATCAAATTTCTGGCCCAACTTGGGATGTACAAAACACCAAGTACTCTTCTAATCCTTCCATCTATGAGCCTCAACTTGAATTTTCCTCGTGTTATGATTCTGGTTGTCGAGTCATCACATAGGAAAACATTACCTCCATCATACCTTTCATATTCACAGAACCACTCCTTGTGGGGAGTCATATGAAAGGATGCACCTGAGTCAACCAACCGTGCCTCAAGGTCTGCATGTGTGCTTGAAGAAGCCAAGTACATATCCCCTCCTTCTTCCTTGGAGGTATTTCCTTCTATAGAAGGAGCTTCTTTAGATTCCTTCTTTTTTTCAATTTTGGATATACATTGCTTCTTGTAGTGCCATTCTTTTCCACATCTCCAACATACCTTTACAAATTTTTCGGGAGATTTAGATCTACCCCTAGACTTAGATCTCCCACTTAAGGACTTAGATCTATTTCTTTCTTGGGAGAATACTCTTCCAAATAATGCATTTGTGCTCTGTCCTTCCATGTTCTTTCATCTCATCTCCTCTGACAACAAGGATGAGACCACTTCATCAAACTTAAAGGAAATTTTATTACTACCTATGGCCACAACCAGATTATCCCACGAGTTTGTTAAAGAGAACAGTAAATCGATACACTTATCTTCATCTGAAATTTTAATCTCAATAGATACTAACTAACTTACCATAGTATTGAAGGCATTCAAATAATCTGCCAACGAGTCTCCATCTTTCATCCTCAGTTATAGAGCTTCTTTCTAGAAAAATTTTATTTACTACGGACTTAGACTGATACAACTTCCCCAACTTATCCCATAAATCTTTGGCTATAGCTTCCTCTAACACATTCAACAATATTGAATCGTAGAGAGACAGTCGGATTGTGCTTTTATCCTTATGATACAACTTTTTCTAGTCATTTTCTAAAGTTCATGTAGGTGTAGTACCTGGATCCACCACGATCCACTGATCTTTGTCAACCAACAAAGCTTCCATATTGAGCTTCCACATCTCAAAAATTTTTCCATTAAAATTCTCAATCTCCATTTTCAAACTACTCGCCATTTCTTTTCACCTGAAAAATCAATAACGTAGATATCCCACTGTAACAAGGCTTATCACAGTCCCAAGCCAAACCCTTTACCACAAAGGCGTCCTCCTGAAGCCAACAAAGCTCTGATACCAAATGTATATTTTATTCGTGTACAATATTTTACTGCAAACATATTTTCAATAAAAGAACAGAAAATATACAATGAAAAATACACACATTACACAGAGATTTTTCCCCTAGAAACCCAAATCAAAAAAACCAACATATTCTATATTCATTCTATATTGTTGTATGAAACTATAAAATTACTTGTATTTTGAATTGGTTGATTAAAAATCCTTGAAAGAATATTTTACTTATTTATTTAAGTATCTATTAAACTATAATGATACTCTATATATCAAAGAGGAAACTCATATTACCTTTTATATCAAGAAGCAATAAATTTTAAAATTAAAAATATAACAAAAAAAACTATAATTTTTCTATTACAAAAATTATAAAAAAAAATCTCGTTGTTTATTCTGTCTTAGTCAAAACCAAAAATAATAGATTTGTGTGTAACACACTACTATAAATTTCCTATTGCAAAAGTGATACAAACAAAATATGATCATTTATTCTATCCTAGTCAAAACTACAAATACTAAATTTGTGTTTCAATGATACGAATACACTTCAAATCCCAACAATAAATTTGTGTCTCAATGATACGAACACACTTCAAGTCCCAACAATAAATTCCTAAAAGAAGAAAATCTAAGTCTCTTACACCATAAAGTAGTAAGTTGCTCTTAGGGGTGACTTCTTGAAGTTTTCTTCACAATTGAGGGTTGGGTCGTGTGGGTGAGGAGGCTCTGCGACTAGGTTTTTGTTAGCTGCATCCCTGAAACTCCAGGGAGAAGGGTGAGTGCGGGCGAGGGATACGACCAGGGAGAGAGGGCTCTGCGGAGGACGAGTCTCGATGTCGGAAAGGTCTGCGGATGGTGACAGAGAAAAAAAAATCCCTGCGACGACTGGCTTGTTTTGGAGCTGATCTTTTCCCTGAGCTACACAAGCATTACATCGGGTGGGCCATCAACAATTGTTTCCCATTTCAAGCAGTTCCAGGGCGGAGGAGAAAATGATACACAGTGGAGGTTGTCCCAGTTTCGAGGCCGATTTTTCCCTGCGCTGCACAAGATTTATCATCTGGGGGGTCATCGATCACTGTCTCCTATTTGGGACCAGTCTAGGTCATCTTTTGTTTGGTGTTGGGCTCGACTCCGGGTGCGCGGTGTTCTATCGACGAAGTTTTCGGTGGTGGCAACTTCCGGGTTTTGTTAGGGCGGGTGTTTTTTTTTCTCTTCACTTTTTCTGGACATGCTTGTCCTCTTCTTCCTTGGAAAGAAGAGGTTTTGGGCCAGATATTTGAGGTCCTCACTGGGGGTGTGCGGTGTTTTGGTTAACAAATTGATGTCCTTTCGGGTTGTGCGGTGTTGGGTTAACACTTTGAGGTCCTTTGGGGGCATGCAACTTCTGGTTGGTGGGGGTTTTTTCCCTGTTGAGAACCTCTTTTTGCAGCATGCGTGCTGGTTTTTCATCTCTGGTAAACTTTCTGGTTTTTTGGGGGCTGTTGGTAGTTTTTTGTTTATGAGCATGGTCTATGGAACAAGTTTTCTATGAACTGTTGTATGGTCAAGAAGATGTAAACAAATTATATTTTCACTAATATAATTGAGATAATTTTCTATTGAAAATTGCTCTTATGGGCTCATAAAAAACACCCAAGGATAAATTATATTTTACTTAATCTCCTTGAATTTTCTTTTTTTCTTCTTAATACTTAATATTAACTTTTAAATAGCCATCATAGTTATACTTAACTTTATAAAAAAAATTGGAGAAAAAAACTTTATCTTATATCAAAAGCTTTATATTATATTAACCATATAGACCACAACACCACACAAGGATGTACTTAACTTTATAAAAAAACTTTACTTTGGAAGGAATTGATATTTCATCTTGAAAAAAAGCTTTATGTTATATCAAAATTTTTATCTTATATCATCCATATAGACCACAACACCACAAAAGAAGGATGTGAAGAATGACTAACTTCCTTATCATTAAGGAATTTCTCCAAAATATGGTTTTCATTTTAATTTCCTTTTGCTCTTTTATTTTGTTTTATAGCTCCCAAAACACCTTAAAAAAAAAAAAAAAAAATCTAAAAACAAGTGATGTACACTAGTACAACAAACAAAAACTTGGTCTTTTTCTAAAAATTGTCTCAAGATATATTTTATTGACAAAAAAAATGCTACAAGAAAACTCGTGTATTATCATCGATGGTTGGTTGACCACCATTTTAACATTTTATTTATTTTAACTTATTTCCAAAGTTGATGTTTCACATGGTGTAATATAATAGTAAGATTGACTAACTAAACTAAAAAGATGTAATTTTATCCATTTAATTTAATCAATTTTTTTTTTCAAAAATTAAAATATTAATACCAGATAAATGAAGCCCAACAATTTATTTGTTAATAGATAATAAAATTTAATATATTTTTTTAAGGATTCGTTTCATCTTTTCAACCTTTCTGTGTTCACCAGCAGCTATTTTGCTACTGTGCTAGTTTTATGGTCAACAATTAAAGATGTGGGCATATTCTTAGTCGTCGTTCCAAATCAATGAATAAAATTTAATGCTCATAACTTCCTTGCATTTCCGAATGCATCCATTTCTTTGTTTACTTTTTCACATTTACTTAATATGATTAAAAAATTACTACTCTAACCATTCATTGACACTTTATCTGATTAAGAAAAATTAATATGTATAAAACTCCTCATTGCCACATTCCTTATGATTAATTCTATAGATAGCAAGTGTCATTTTGGATAGCGTTTTATGAATGTGAAGAGTGCCGTGTGGTGAAGCCACTTTCTGCGTTTAATATGAATGTGAAGGGTGCCCTGTGGTGAAACCACTTCCTGCATTTCATATGAATGTGAAGCGTTCTGTGTGCCACTTTTCGCCCGTTCAATTATGCATTTAATTTAAATCTATAGAGTTAAATTATCCAAGAATTAATATATATTAAACTCCTCATCGCCACGTTCCTTGGGATTAATTCTATGGATAACAGTGTCATTTTGGACAACGTTTTATGAATGTGAAGCTTGCGTGTGGTGAAGCCACTTCCTGCGTTTCAATTAACGCATTAAACTAATGTGTGGTTAAACTAGAGCCGGATGCTAGGTTTGGGCGGCCTTTAATGGACCGACTCTTGGTATCAACTGGATAGACTCTTCGTATCGAGTACCGTACAGAAGGAGAAGAAAGTGTCCAGGTTTAAGATATAACTTTTAACATAAAGAAATTAACTACATAATGGAAAAATGGAGATAGAGAAGAAAGTGTCCAGGTTTAAGATATAATTTAAATGATTTGATTGATTTTTACTCGTTAGAGATGTTAAAAATACACACATAATGGAAAACTAAATAAGGATTCTGTGATAATTGCAAGTATTCGGTTGATACTTATACTGAATTTGAGATAAATGCAAGTATTCCGTTGATATTTAGACTGAATTATGTGTAACCTAATTTCTTAGCTCGCGATTAAGTCATTTATGCTTTATATGAAAAGCTAAATGCAAGTATTCTGTTGATATAATTTACACTCAATTTTATGTAACTTAATTTCTTAGCTTGAGATTATGTCATTTATGCTTTATATGAAAATCTATTAACTATCTCTGTACAATGTTAATTTAAATTGGGTTTAATGGTAAATCCACGAATTACTGTGTGCTGTGAAGTATTAAGGCAATAGCTGAGAGGTACACTAAAATCCATGCAGAGAACATGCACATGCCAGAGCTCTTACTTTATTAATATTTTAATGCATAGAGCTTTTATTTTATTAATATTTTAATGCTTATTTAATTACACCGTTCTTGGATTTGTAAGGTGTGTGAAAGTATGGTGCGTTGTGGAAGGATGACGCATTCTCTTCTTCTACCCATCACTGTGCATACCTTACATTTTTTTCTTCACCAATCTGCATATTTTTTTATTTTTTTTAGTTTGCTGTGTAATTTTATTATACATTTCAATTATTATTAATATTTATTAGGATTATTATTAATATTTATTAGGGTTAGGGTTAGAGTTAGAGTGAGATTAGGTTTAGATTCATTTTCATTAAAATAAAATAAGGGTTATATTTTTATTAAAATTAAAGTTATTTGTATTAAGGTTTATTTTATAATAATAAAAAAATAATTACATTATTTTTATTAAGGTTATTTGTATTAAGTTAAGATTATTTGTATTAAAGTTGATTTTTTTAATAACTTTTTTTTAAATATTATAAATATAAATATAAGTTGAGTTGAGTTATAAATATCAATATTTATAAATATGAATTGTGTTTTATGGTAATAATGTAATGTATTTATTAATGCATTTTATTTATTATGCATGTAAATAACTAAAAATATTTTAAATATCAATAAAACACAATTCATATTTATAAATATTGATATTTATAACTCAATTAAGGTTAAAGTTATTTCAATAAAATTAGGGTTATTGTTTTATTAAAGTGAAAGTTATTTGTATTAAGATTAATAATAATTAAATTATAAATTAAATAATAATAATTTAATAATACTCATGTAATGATAATAATTTAATAATAAAAGTGCAATGATAATAATTTAACAATTTTAGTTTTAATTTTATTTAATATATTATTTATTATTATATTAACACTTCATTAATATTTTAATGCATTAAAATAGTGTTTTCACAATATTATAAAAAATAATTTTCACAATATTTAAAAATAGTAAAATTACACATGTAAATGTTAATAGTGTTTTTCACAATATTATAAATATAAATACAAGCTCAAATAAATTATAAATATCAATATTTATAAATATGAATTGTGTTTTATGGTAATAATCTAATGTATTTATTAACTCATTTTATGCATTATGCATATAAAGAATAGATTTTTCACAATATTATATATATCAATATAAGCTCATGATGCCTTAACACTAATCTTAGTATAAATGCATTAAAATTTAAAGGAAAGTTATCACTCTTGTTATACATTTCAATTATTTTTAATACTTATTAGAATTATGGTTAGAGTGAGATTAGGGTTAGAGTTATTCCCATTAAAATTAGGGTTATGGTTTTATTAAAG
>ML805549.1:16895-36275 GCA_009831015.1 Picea engelmannii
TTAGGATTCGAGATCCTTTGGCAATTTATTGAATTTGAACTGAATACAACAAGTAAATTAAAGAGCACCCACTCTCTTTAATAAAATTTGCCTCTGACTTTCACAACCATAGATCCTCTAGTGCTGTGAGCTTATGCTCCTGCATCAACTACTAAAGTAAGTACTATTTTCCCTCCTGTTGATTCAGTAACATTAAGCAACCAGAGTAATCCAAGCCACCAGAGAGTTCAAAGCACTGTCACTAGTAGTCCACCACATATTCAGTCAAGAACCCTAGGAAGATATATGGCAGATGAGATGAGGCTCCCTATTTTTAGGGGAGATGGGTCTGAAGACCCTGATCAACACTAGTTCCTATGTGAAGTCGTATGGAATATTAAAAATGTCACCAATGAAACTGTTAAAAGAATCCAGTTTAGTACTACCCTAAGGGATCGCGCACTAAGTTGGTACATGAAGCTTGTCCAAGGACTTGCACAACCTAAGCTGCTGAATCAGATCAAGAATGTGTTGATTGCAGATTTCAAGAAACCCAAATCGCAATCACAATGTCTTACAGAGCTGAAAGAGATCAAGAAGAAGGTAGCCTAACCTATTTGGGAATTCGATCAAAGATTCAAGACCTTAACCGACCGATTGACTTTTCAGATTCTAGATGAGTAGAACAAAGAGTGTTTCATCGTTGCCCTTTTACCACACATTAGAGTTCCTCTGATGCAATAGAAGATTGATTCGTAGGCTGAGGCACTGGAGATCGCCATGAATATAGAATCAACCCCTATGGGAAAATCCATCTCAGGTATGAGTCAAATCTTGAGTCAGCTAACTAGTTTGTCTCTGCAAGTCGAAGATATGAGAAAAGACAAGGGAAAATATCAAAGAGAAGACATCTGGTGTGTCATATGAAAATCAGAAGGCCATGACAAGGAACATTGTCCCCTATTCCATTAATACTTGGCCTCTGGAGCTCTGAGCCCTTTGAAGTAAGTCACCTTACCCTGGTGCAAGGTATGCAGAAATAGACATTGCCTTGGTGAGTGCTATTACATGCAAAAGTATGTTTTGTAAGTCCGTAGGACATGATGATAAGGATTGTAGGGCTTATGATCTCATGCATGAAAGCTCAAGAGACATATACAAAATTCAAGGTGAAGTACATCAAGAAGGAAACACTACGCAGTACAACTCCCCTGGGAGAGGAAACTTCAATCCTCACGGTGGATTCAGAGGAAGAGGATGAGGATGAGGTATGGGTCAAGGCCAAGGATATATAATCTGTTATAATGGGTCAAGGCCAAGGATTCAGAGGAAGAGGATGAGGATGAGGTATGGGTCAAGGCCAAGGATATATAATCTGTTATAACTGCGCACAACCAGGACACCTAGCAAGGGACTGTCAGAACCCTTGTACCACTTGCATCTATTGCAACTCCTTCGAGCATGTTATCGAGGAATGTCCAACATTGTTGGCTAAGCTTCAGGAAAGACGAGGACCTCAGCAGAACCTGCAAGTGCAACTGTTATACGCCGAACCTCACAGAGAATACCCTAAAGTCACTATTATCACTAGAGGAGGTGTTGTTACAGGAGAAGATAGATTGACCCAAGGAAGGACTACAGAAGACTCAAGAATCACGAAAGATGCAGAGAAGACCCAAACTTTTGATGCAAAGAAAGAAAGACAAATATTTGAAGAGGAAAGAAAAGAGTTCAAAGTAGACCAAGGCTCTTCATCAAAGACACAACCAGAAGTAAGATAATATGGAATGCCTCTGGAATTCGATCAGTCTACTTCGCCAAAAGAAGGAAACGAGGTAAGCAAGCTCATGGAATTTCTATATACTTGTATTAAGTTGATTTAGGATGAAAGCGTTGTACGAGAACCACAAATTTTGATTTGATAGTATAAGCTAGGAAAGATATACCCTTTACTAAACAAGGTAGTAAACCAAATCGCTAAAAAGAGAAGGAAAAATAAGGAATTACACTTGAATGCTCAAACATGAGAATATGGTATAGACTATGTGGTCCTCGACTTAGGGTCGGAGGTCAATGTCATGACGAAGAAAACCTGGGCACTGATGGGAAAACTGAATTTGATCTATTCCCCCATCAGGCTTAGGATGGCTAATCAGCAAGTTGTAAGCCCCTTTGGCAGACTGGAACATGTCCTTATGAACATCAACGGAGTAAGAATGTTTTCAGATTTTGAGGTAATTGAGATAGTTGATGATAGTTGTCCTTACCCTGCGTTGTTAGGAATTGATTGGGAATTCAATAATTCCACTATGGTTGACTTAAAGAAAATACGTATGACGTTTGAAAGAGATGGCCTTAGGGTCATTGCACCTTTATATCCAGAAGAAGGTCAGCGATACATAGAACCTATCAGAGAAGAATACCACACATATGAACTGGAAATCATATACAAACTAACATCCAGACAACAAGATTACATTAATCCTACGACCGATGGAAACTGAAGCTAGTGAAGTGACAACGCATGTTCATCAGACTTAGAAGAAGCACTGGAGAACAAGAAGAATAAAATGTATGAAGTATCTACAAAAAGATGTGCTAGATTAACCAGAGAAGTTCACTGGATCGACACAACAGTAAGTAACCTACCCACCTTTGATGGTCTGAATCCTTTAGAAACCTTCTTTTCAGAATTTGAAGAAAGTGTACCAATGCAACAAAGATTGTTGGCAATTGATGAGGCCTTGAAAGCTACACCATCAATATGGCAGGGGACACATAAAAAAACATTACAGAATGGGTAAAATGTCGCACCCCGATGACCATGCGGTTATCAACACAAGTAGAAGGCTGTGAAGTTCGGTACATAGGTCGAAGCTGCCCAAAGGACCATGTGTGAAGTTGTGAGGAATCCTGGAGAAACATTCCTCAAGATCATTGGGTGCATAAGTTAATTAACACACTAGACACAACCCCTATCAACTGGTACCTTCAAGCATAGTTGTGCCTCATCACTATAGATTGGGAAGGTATGAATCAAAACTTTGTAACTACCTTCTTATTTGAAAGTTAATATCCTTCAGTAGATGAATCATTATAGACTGTAAGACAAAAATTATTTCAGAAGGCATCTAACCTCCCTTTGGAGCAAGAAGAGGACGAATGGACTGTGCCTCTCCAGAAACTGCAAGGCTGTTACAACATCAATGCTGATGAAGATGACGATCCACGAAAGGTGAACATCACAGAAATAGAAGGCCAAAGAGATGTGGAAGGACCAGGAGTTGAGTTACCATTCATTGGAAATCCAATCAAGATTAAGAGGTCAATATTGGAACAGAACAAACACCAAATCTTGCAAATGTTGGAGATTATTGGGATGCTGCCACTATTGATAAGATTACAAAATTATTGCATGAATATCAGGACTTGTTTCCAACCAAGTTCACCGATATGAAGGGAATTAAAGGGCCTATGGGAGAGATGTAGATCCCTTTGAAACCAGATGCCAGACCAGTCAAATAGAGACCCTACAGACTGAACCCTAAGTATAAGGAGAAAGTAAATATTGAGCTCGAGATAATGATGGAAGAAGGAATTATAGAACCGGTCGAAGAATTAGAATGGATAAGCCCTATGGTGGTGCAAGACAAGAAGACATGGGAGATCAGGATATGTTTATATCTCAGGAAGCTGAATGATGCCTATTTGCATGACCCATTCCCTACACCATTCACTGACGAAGTGCTAGATAATGTGGGAGGCCAAGAGATATATTCTTTTACAGATGGATTCTTGAGATACCATCAGATCCGGATTGCCAAGGAAGATCGCCATAAGACCACATTTGCAACAAAATGGGGGTCTTATCAATATACAATGATTCCATATGGATTGAATAATTCCCCAGCCATCTTTTCTAGGGTGGTGGTCGAAGCATTCAAAGAGTTCCTACATAAGTTTCTAGAAGTATATTTTGATGATTTGTCTGTTTTTAGTTTATTGAAAAATCATATTGAATGTCTAAGGCTAATGTTGGAAAAATGAAGACAGTGTCAAATTGCCTTGAATATGAAGAAGTGCATCTTCTTCTCACCATTTGGAGTGTTGTTAGGTCATATTGTATGCAAGCAGGGATTGCTGGTAGATCCATCTAAAATTTCCATTATAGTTGATCTGCCCCCTCCTACTTCATTCAAACAGTTGCACACTGCGCTGGGACATATTAGATACTACATGAAGTTCATTAAAGGATATGCCTAGATTACAACACCCATGGAGAAGCTTTTGAAGAAAGACTGTCAATTTCAATGGATAGAAGAGTGCCAGTAGAGCTTCGACACACTGAAACAAAAAATGGTTACTTCACCTATTCTATTTTTTCCAGATTGGAACAAGGAGTTTCATGTGCATGTCGATCTGTCTTCTATTACTTTAGGAGCAGTGTTAGCACAACCTAGGGAAGAAGATATTGACCATCTGTTATCCTTTTCCAGAAGGAAGCTATCAACTACTGAGATCAATTACACCGCTATCGAGCGAGAGGGGTTAGCCATAGTGTATGCACTGCAAAAATTTCTCCACTACTTGTTGGGAAGACATTTTAAAATTTTTACTGATCACTCCACACTGAAATACCTAGTCAACAAGCCAGTTTTGGGGGGGAGAATATGCAGATGGATTTTTCTATTTCAGGAATATGAATTTGAGATCATAGTAAATCTAGGAAGAACGAACAAAGGTCCTGACCACTTATCAAGGTTGGAACATGGCGAAGAGACGACCAGTTTAGAGGATGCACTGCTGGATGCACAATTATTTGCCATTAGAAATATTGATGACCACTTCCCAAAGATAGTCCAATTCCTATCAACAGGAATGGAACCTAGTGATTATAAAATTCCATAGAAGAAACAACTAGTAGTGCGCGCTGCAGAATTTTCACTTATAGCTGGACAACTATACAAAATGGGACCTGATGAGATATTGAGAAGATGTGTTATGGAGGCAAAGCGACCATTGATCCTTAAAGAATCTCACGAAGGCATCGCAGGAGGACATTACGCAGAAAAAGAAACTGTGCAAAAGGTTCTTAGAGCTGGCCTTTGGTGGCCTACCTTACAAAGAGATGCTAAAGACTATTACAGAGCCTGCGATGTATGCCAAAGAGTTGGGAAACTGTCCAGAAGAGATGAAATTCCATTAGCACCACAGTTGACCCTACAAGAATTTGGGAAATGGGCCATTGACTTCGTTGGACCTATAAACCCACCAGGAAAGTGCACAATAGCCAGGTACATAATCATTGCGACAAAGTACTTGACCAGATGGGACGAAGCTAGAGCAGTTAAGGACTGTAGTGCAACTACAACTGCGCGCTTCATATTTGATGACATCATAACCAGGTTTGTATGCCCAAAGATCCTTATGAGTGATCAAGGCACACATTTCATAAATAAGACTATTGAATCCCTGACTGAGGAATTTGCAGTCCATCACTAGAAGAGCATGCCTTACCATCCACAAGAAAATGGGACAGTGGAAGCATTCAACAAGATCTTGGAGAAAACACTGACGAAGATTTGCAGTGTGAACAGGGATGACTAGGAATTAAGAGTACCAACAATACTATGGGCCTATAGAACCACTTGCAATAAGCTAACAATGCAGACCCCTTTTAAGTTGGTATATGGTCTTGAAGCCATTGTCCCAATGGAATACTTGGTACCAAGCCTAAGAATTTTTTCCTTTATAGAAATGGATGAAGTTGGCATTGTTTGCGAAAGGATTGCATAGTTGGTTGAACTTGAAGAAGACAAATTTATTGCAGGATTCCATCAACAAGTATAGAAAGAAAGAGAGAAGGCCTATCATGACAGGCACACAAAGAAGAAGGAATTTAAACAAGGTGATCTGGTATTGGTATATGCCAGTAAGTTCATAAAACATCATGGGAAGTTCAGAACACATTGGCTTGGGCCATATGAGATCGCCTACGTTACAAAAGGGGGAGTTACGCAGTTGAAGACTTTGAAGGGAGAATGGAAGGAAGGATTAGTGAATGGGATCCGGTTGAAATTTTATTATGACAACCCGCTGCCCCACAAATATAAGTAAAAAGCATAAGGAAAAGGGTCTAGGTACCAGGTGCAGTTGAAACTAGGTACTAGACACAAAAAATACATTATGCACAAGGAAGGAGATGAGGCATAGAGCAGAAAGTAGAGGCTACACTGCACAGTCTGAAGTCAAAGTAAAACATAAGGGTCAAATATGAAGTTCCTTAGGACGAGTCACAGGTGAGTGTTGGGGGCTTGTTGGCCCTTGGTTGTGAAAGTAAGTGAAGACCAAGGAAGAAAAGGCAGAATGTGAACTGTGCAAAAGACATAGTGACTGTTACTGGGTCGAAGTGAGAAAAAGAGAAGAAAAGATAGAGCGAAGTAAAAGGAAGCAAGCCGTTGAACGAGGAGATAGAGGATGACAGATCAACAAGAAAGAAGTATCGTGGACAACTCAGCAAGAGGAAAAATCCATCGTTGGATGCCTTGGGGCACCGCGCGAGAAGGAAGGAAAGATAGGCTGGCGAAGCCCTGAAAACATGGGTCAAGTTGGCCTAGGGTTTTAGACAACTAGGGTTTTGGTATCTAGGGTTTGTGAAACCTAGGTTTCGACCTAAGGATGTCAGTGAGCTATTATAATGTATAAATAAGAACCTAGATGAGGGAAGAGGGTTGGTTCTAGTTGTTGTTATTGATGTTATGATTATTGTTGTGAGAGAGAGAAGTGCTAAGTGTGAGAGCCTTCTGGTATTGTAAGATCTTCAGCTGGGTGCGGAGATCAGTCCTGCGGCTGGGTGCGCAAGAAGGGAAGAGATAGAGAGAAGAAGAAAGAATATATTCTAGCTAAGAGTGCAAATAAGAACTATATGCTTTCATCTTAATATATTATAAAGAACAGTTCTGTGGACGTAGCTGTAGAGAGAGGGTGAACCACATATATCTTGTGTTGTGTGTGATTGATTCTCTATTCTTTGTCAGTTCATATGCTGCTATGATGATAATGTATTAGATCTGATAGATAGATATTGCGTAGTAGATCCTAGGAAGATAAAGAATACTAGATTGTTGTGTGTCGATCACTTTGAACCCACTTTACATTCCTTATGGTTGTAGACATCTATGTCCTGCAACCCCCACATAGCTACTTCGGGTGAGACTTCATCGGCTCCGCAGGTGTTGCCGAAAGGGCCAATAGTTAGGGCTTGTTGGTGCGCTCTTGGAGCTGAACCCTGGGTATGCCCCTATGCCAACATGCCTCCACCAGGAACCAAGTGCCACAATCATGTATCTCAATCAATCAAGTGTCTCAACTATATCATCCCATATGTCATGTACCAAAGTGTATGCTAGAAAAGTAATATAAATGATGTACTTTTAGCCAAGTACTTTCATCCACATGCATATACCATTTATGAGTGCATCAACATTGCACTAATCATGTATCACCACTTGTACCAAGCAAGTACATCAACCATTAACCAATACCACAACAAGATGAACCACAATCAAGTTGTGTCCTCAAACATGTATGCCAATTTTACCATAAAACATGTGCCAATCAAACTTCTAGTAGGTGCATCTACCAATGTACTAGAAGTGTATCAATCATGCATCAAATATAGATCAAGCTATGACCCATCAATGATGTATAACATTATCACCTCATCAACTCACCAACTACATGTCCCAATATGTAGCCCATCCATATGCCAAATGTATGCACCAAGATATCCAACAAATATGCTTCCAATAATACATCATAAGATATATAAATGAAACTCAAATATGTACCAGCCATGTACCCCAATAGACCAACCTCAAATTCCATTCACTACAACAAATACTAAGCATTCAATATGTACTAGATGTGTGCCTCAATAGATCAATGACATCTCTAGCTAGTATCATCATGATATATCTCATAACCAAGGTTTCATAACTTCACTGTCACAACTAGCATTGTTCTTCAAAAGAAAATGCCTCAATCCATACTTAAGGGTTAGTACCATGCATCCAATATAGTCTTTTAACACTCAACCATATGTCATCATCATACATACATAAATTATGTATGCCAACATGTAATCTTGAAACTTGCAATAAACCATGTTAGATCCTGCAACAAACAATGTCAGATCATGTAACATAAGTTATACCATCACATCCAACTGCAACCCATGTGCATAGCCCTTTTCCCAAGTCTTTTACCACATATACATGGCCTACTACACAAACAACTCATGTATGTACGTGACCTATTCATATGTCAGCCTGCATATGTATGTGATTGTGACCACTGTAACCCACGTATGCTTCTAAATATGACACACTTAAGCTTCCCTTAAGGCTTCCATTCTTCTCTGGTTGTTCAGTATTCTTCAACCACTTCTGAAGGTGTCCCTTCTTCTCATAAGTTGAGCTCTGATCTTCCATCTTTTCAAAAATTTCTTCCTTCCTAACTCCATGCCTTCTTCTAGTCATGCTATATGAAGTCCTCACCATGGACTTTCTTCTTGTGTTCCAGTAATCCTGGGATTTGTGACCAAATCCACTACAACTGTAGCATCTCATGGTGTGACAATGAACAACAATGTGTCCTACTTGATTACATCTCCAACACCTTAGGGTGTTATGAAATCTTCCATTGTCTCTCCTTGCATAAAATCTTCATTCCAAAGCTTTGTGACCATATTCATTACATGAGTAACATTGACCATGAAAAACATTTTCATACCTTTTCTTTGATGTCCATCTTGAAGGTGTTTCTCTTCTTTGAGGTGTAAAGATGGCTTCTTTATGTCTTTATTTATTTGTTCTTTTGAAACTTTCCTTGCCTTGTGTATATGGTTGACTTGCAATATTATTTGCATTCTTTGAGAGTGAGGGACTTACCTCATGCTTCTTTGAGGTGCTAGCTTCAACAGGTGTACCTTCCTTCTTATATCCAAGACCTGATTTATCGTTTGGTGATCTTTGACTATCCAAGATTTCATTCAAGATGGTTGAGCTATTCAAGAATTTGTTTGAATTATCTAATTTCTTTCTAACATCAACAACTTCTGCTTCCAACTTATGACATGACTCTTCTTTTTCATTTATTTGATTCCTCAATAGTTCTTCTACCCTTTTGGCTTCTTCAATTTGGGTCTTGAGATGGAAAATAATTTTAAAACTTTTTCTAACCTAATCATCTACCATCTTATTTTCTTCTATTTCATTCTTCAACATTTTGATCTCTTCTTCCTTTTCTTCTAATTGAGTCTTTTTGCTTTCTTCTTGTTCCTTGAGCATTTCCTTCAATTTCAATATATGCCTTTGATTCTTTTTAAGAAAATTTTGGTGTTGTCAAAAAGATAGTTATAGTCTATATAGTAATGGTCAGATTTGTATTCATATAGACCCCACTCAACCTTCTTTTTAAGCTCTGATAGTTCTTCTTCTACTTCTTCCATGGGATAACTATCATTTGATTCTATACAAACTATCTCTAGATTTTCTTCTTCATTTGTAGAGAAATATTCAACGTCATCACATTTTGAAATATTGCAATTGGGGGTATTTGGAGATTCTTTAGCTTCATTGATATTGATGGAATTGTCTTCAAGGTCTTCCTTTTTTCCAACATCATAACATTTATAATCGTTGCAAATAGAGTATTTTGGAGATTATTTACCTTCATTTTTCTTGGAGTTGTCTTCAAGATCTTCCTCCTTGCTTTGGTATGTCTCCTCTAGCTTTAGCCATAGATCCTTGGCGGTAGTGAATTGTCCCATGCTCTCTTTGATATAACTTGAGAGTCCATTAAGAATGGTCTTGAGAGCCAATGCATCATTATTCTTTTCTTACCTTTGAGCTGCAAACTTTGACTTGTTCTTTAAAGGAATTGATCCACCAATAACTGCCTTCCAAATACCCGCTCCTATTTCCTTCAAGTGCACTTTCATTTCTATTCTCCATGTAGAATAATTTTCCTCACAAAGGATTGGAACTTCATCATCCATTTGTGTCTCCATGGATCTCCTCCAAGCTTTTTAAATATTATAGTGAAGGCCCTCTCTAATACCAATTGTTGGAAACACTGACCACACTTAGAGGGGCGGGGGGGTGAATGAGTGTGGGGATATTTTCCCAAAAATTCCCCTTCACAAAACTCCTTAGTTAGCAATCACCATTTACTCATTACTTATTGCTGTCATTTATAACAATTTAAATGTGAACATGCATCAACAACATATATCATCAATAAGTTATCACCACAAGGAACACAAAGAACACAAGATGTATGTACAATTTCCTTTTTATTATAGACTACAATCCTTGGGTTATCAACTACAACTGAATAGAGTACAACTCTACAAGAGCACCATCTCTATAATGTAAGACTCAGCTTACACAACTCAACACCAACTGAGAAGAGGAATCAATCCTCAATAGATACCAATCTGTCAATAGGTATGTGACCTGTCAGTAGTGCATCACGCGTATGTACGCACCCTATCTGTAGTACAACTCGCGTATGTATGCGACCTATCTGTACTACAACCTGCGTATCACTTCTGAGTTACTTAGGGTTTTTCTCTTCAAGACAAAATCAGATCCTCTACAACCTTCAGTCACATTCACTTATGTCTTTCAATGTCCAATCTGAACCATAACCAATAACAACACTTCCAATATCTCCAAGAACTTACTCATGCTCCTCAACCATACAATATGAATGCTATTCAATCATGTATAAGCAACCAGTATACTATGGAAATCATATCAGTACTGAACCATAAGAGTGTTTCTCACTCTATAAATCAACCAACATAACCATATCACAACATCCATACCAACAATGCCTTAAGAATTCACCATACAATAAGAAAGAATATCCATCAAGACAACTATGCAACCATACCAGAGTTTCTATGGTAGATCTAAGCCCATAGAGTGCAAATTTGGAACTTGTTTCAGCCTTCAAGAACCTGATCATCACCTCACAACCAAGTATTCATGACTTCTTCACTGTACACACTCTGTCCTCCTTCAGACCGCGTATGTACATGCTTTGTCTCACTGCAGCTCGCATATGTATGCTCTATGGCCCACTGTTGCTCACGTACTCCTTCATAAACTAGGTTTTATGAACTTCCAAAACTTTTACCATCAAGATCTCAGACTTACAGAAACATTGATGCATCCATGAGATCCTCCAGACTCTCTCTCTCTCAGAATAGATATTCAATACATGCTCAAGATATTCATTTCACAAGAGACCCTTTCCTCTTATTTGTACTCTCCAAGTAGCTTCCTTAGAAGCATCTTCTAGGTAACTTGGCCCACATAGCCACTTTGTCCACATAATCACTTATGTTCAACATTTCCCAATTTTCCACTTGTCCATGTATCCAATATCCACTTGACCACTTAACCCTCTTTCCTCATTTTAGGGTTAACCTTCTCATAACTACTTTCCATAAATAGAAAGTTCTCCATTTATTTGATTTTAAATAATCCTCCTTGACTTTGTCACTTTACTTTATTATTTAAATAATCACTTCACTTTATTTAAATAATATTTTCTTTGTAATCATTTTGACTTGTTTGACCTTTTGGGGCTTCAAGCCATCATACGAGGATCCTCCAACTTCGTAAGGCCATAACTCTCAAACCGTGAGAAGTTATGTGGTGTTCCAAACACCAACGGAAATGGCATGACCATAACTATCCAACTAGAATAGTTTCACTAGAAAATTCACTGATCTTCATCTCATTATTCCACAGTTAATCATGGGTTCTCTAACCATACTTCTAGGATAACTCAATCGCAAAGCATCTTCCCGTGAGGGATTTCACCATAAGGGGACCACTTTGGAGTTCATCCATTTGTACTCCTTATCAACCATGATAATACAATAATGAGTCATCTTTTCATCAATCCAACTTGGGTCCATATATCAATCTTCATCTATGCATCATCTATCAATGATGACTCATTGATCCATCTTCATCTATGCATCATATATCAATGACAACTCATTGATCCATCTTGCATCCATGTATGAAATCATATGACTATGATTCCACTTGACATCAATCCATTCACGTCAATGACAATACATACTTCATCAATATACTATGACAATACATTGTTCATTTGACATCAATCAACATCAATCATTTGACATCAAACTTTTGACCTTTGACATCAATCAATCATCCTTTGGAATCAATCAATTCCTTGACATAAATCCTTTGACATCAATCAATAAATCATCCTTTGGCATCAATGACAACATGATTCAACAAGCTAGGAGTATGCTTAGTGGAGCCAACTTAGAGAAGAATTTATGGATATAAGTGGTTGCTATTGCATGTTACTTGATTAAGAGGTCTCCCACATCAATGCTTGTGGATAATACCCATATGGAGGTCTAGATAGATAAGAATCCCTCACTTCAACATCTTTGAGTTTTTAGTTGTGAGGCATATGTTCATGTTCCTAAAGAGAAGCAATCAAAGTTGTACAACAAAGCTGTGAAATGTATCTTCATCATCTATGGCTTTGGTGTGAAAGGGTACAATATTTCAGATGCTATGGCTGGAAAATGTTTGTATAGAAGGAATGTTATTTTCAAAGAAGTTGATCCTTCTCCAAAAATGGTATAGTTAGAAGAGGATGAGAAGAATTCAATGGTTTCGCTGTCACCCGAGACTAAGAAAGTTGAACCAAAATTTGAACAAGAAGTTCACTATGGACCTAGTAAGGAAGAGGATTTATAGAGTTTGGAAGAGAAGGAAGAAAAACCACCTCAAATTTTGAGGTCCATTTGTCAAAGAAGGCAACTAAACAAGTATACTTATAGTCCATTTGATTTCATATGTATATTTGTTTTATTTTCTAACACTGATGAGCCCAGAACTGTGAAAGAGGCAATGGAGATGGAAGATAAGGAGTCCTAGAGATTGACCATGGATGAGGAAATGGATACACTTATAAAGAATGATACATGGGACTTGGTACCATTGACTGATAGAAAAAAACCCATTGGGTGTAAATGAGTATTCAAAAAGAAGATTGGTTTAGATGACAATGTTGAAAAACAAAAGGCAAGTTTAGTTAGGAAAGGATATTCTCAGGTTGAGGGGATAAACCTTGGTGAGATATTTTCTATAGTTGCTAAGTTAACATCTATTAGGCTCCTATTATTTTTAGCAACAAATATTTATTTAGATATACAACAGATATATGTGAAAATAATATTCATACACAGTGACTTAAAGGAGGAGATCTATATGACATAGCTAGACCACTACATTGAAAAAGGTAAAGAGTCATTGGTTTGTAAATTAAAAAGTCTTTATATGGTCTCAAACAATCCCCCATAATGTGGTACCAAAAGTTTGATTCATTTTTGTTGGGATTGGGATTTCTGAGATCCAAATCATATCACTATGTATATTACAAACATGATGGTGTTCATTTACTTGTTATCACTCTATATGTAGATGATATGTTATTTTTTGGTAACAATAAAGATGTGATTTGTGATTTGAAGTGTCAAATTTTATTACAATTTGAGATTAAGTCATTAGGGGATACAAAATATATCTTAGAAATGGAGATTATGAGAGAAAGATAAAACATAAATATTTGTTGAGCCATAGTAAGTATGTAAAATTTGTGAAACAATTTTTTTTCATGGTAGATGTTTGATTATTGAGAGGAGGGGAGGGGGGGTAAATCAATAATGAGAAATAATAGTACTTTTAACCACAATATATTATTCAACAGTATTCAACAATTTATCATTAGCATTCAATATATCATCAACATTATAATCATAAGAAACATCATATCATAATAGATACACAATACACTAGAATTTACGTGGAAACCCAAATGGGAGAAAACCACATAATGTTTTTCTTATATATCAAAAGAATACATTCATTGGAAGCACCAACTTACTAATTCTCCAGCTACAATAGGAAGGAGGCTCCAACCCCCTATTCATAAGATCCAACCTGGAGGAAACTACAACTCTCTGAATTCTCTAGCTCCAACTAGAAGGAGGTTGCAACCCCCTGAGTTCTTCGACTCCAACCGAAAGGTGGATACAACCACCTATCCTTTCCCCGTACCATTTCCATGAAGTATAAGCGTAGACTAACTGTCACTATCACAAACTCCGCCATTGTCACTGCCACTGTATCTCTCACTCTGTCTCTTTCATTGTCACTCTATCTATGTCATTTTCACTATCACTACCAGTGTCACATCAAACTGTAACCTTTCAACCTGTCATTGTATCCAACCTGTATCTGATCATAAATCACCTGACACCTATAACCATGCATCAACTGTATACCAACATGCATACTATCTCATGCATCAATCATGAACCAAAGATACATCAATAAGAAATAGTGAATCATGGACTAGAGCATAAACCATGTGTAACCTATACCATATACCATACCATCAACCATATGCGGATATATACCATATCATCAATGAAGTATCTCAAAGAATCAATGGATTCCCCTCATGCATATGCCACCATACAATATTAATATGCCTCAACCATATACAATCAAATCAAGGACAATAACTATAAGAACCATGTCGTGTGTTGAACCAAATATAAGAGTGCTCTTCATTCTACCAAGAAACCAAGCTATACCATATCTAGATACCAAACCAACTATACTAAGTATGCCTCAAGCATACACCATATCATGAAAATAAGTAACCATAAAAACAAGTATACAACCATACCAATACCTTTGTAGCTGACCTAAAACTCTGAGATTTTGACTAGTAAATTTCCTTCAGACCTTTAGGGACTTGGTACCAATATCTACTCAAACCTTCATTAGCTTTTCACAGATACGTGACTTTCTCTTCTACAGCCCATGTATATTCATTTTTTCCTCCACTACAACCCACGTACATCCACGCCCTGCTGACCTGCAACTCGCGGATACCTCAGAAAATAGGGTTTTCTGCAACCCCGAGACTTTCACCTTCAACCCTCCTTTGCTACCTCATAAATATTCCATCACAAACTTAGCAAAGCATCACTAGATCACAAGAAATATAATCAATGAATGAGTGTATAAGTGTATTTTGAATGACTCCTTGAGGTGTTTATATACTTTTTCATAGTATCCTCTCTCCTTACATTAGGGATTTCTTGTTGCAAACACTTCACCCTTTGACTAAGAATTGTACCTAACTGGGGGCTTTTTTACCACTCTTTGGGGATTACAACTTTACAAGGCCATATCTCCCTAACCATGAGGAATGACGTGGTGTTTCACATCTCACCAGAAAAAAAATGACATGTGCTATCCATCTATGATAGTCTTCCCTGCAATTACACTATCCTTATTGTTTGTATTTTTTAATCAAATTTGGGTACCAAAACCATATCGTTGGGGATTCTTCAAGGGTTGACATCAATGAAAACCAAACTATCAAAAATATTCCCCTTTGGCATTGATGGCAACACTTATGCCCATACTCACCCAATGAAAATTTCTCCTCATGTGTACATGCTACTCTCTCCCTGTCTCCATGCCTTTCTCTATCTCTCCCCCCTTTGACATCAATGGAAAAGGGTAATACTCCTCTTGGGGATGCTCCCCCTGTCAATAAGCCTCTGTTGGCTCCATTGAATTTTCTCTTTATGGTGCTTCCTCGTGTAACTCTTTGATGTATATGAAACACATTCAAAAGAATTTGTTACTTGAACTCTTCAAGACTTATGTTTCTCTCCCCCTATCTTGTTAAGTTTGATGTCGTGTGGATCACTGTGGGGTAGAGACTATTCCAAGATTATGTCGCAAATACTCAAAATTCTCCCTTTCAAGCGGTTAGGTGAAGATATCTACAATCTTCTCTTTTGCCCCAACATACTCTAGCTTGATGTTCTTCTCTGTATCCTTTTCCCATAGAAAATGATACTTGATCAGAATGTGCTTCATCTTTGAATGCATCACTGGATTATTGGATATATTGATGGCGCGGGTGTTATAAAAAAGTATTTAAATGGGTTCATCATACTTTACTTGTATATCATGCAAAGTCTTCTTCATCCAAAGAACTTGAGTACAACATGTCGTTGTTGCAATGCATTCTGCCTCTGCTGTGGAAAAAGATACTGATGATTGTTTCTTGCTTAACCATGATACCAGGAACTCACCCAAGTAGAAAGATCCTCCCCTTGTACTTCTTCTATCATCAATGCAAGCTTCCCAATCTGCAACTGTATAGGCAACAAGATATAGATTCTTCCCTTTTGGATACCATAATCCAAACTCTTATGTACCTTTGAGGTATCTAAATATCCTCTTCACTTCCATAACATGTGATTCCTTTGGTGCTACTTGAAACCTTGCAACCTGTCCAACTACCTGCATTACGTCTGGGCTAGAAGCTATCACATAGAGTAAATTTCCAATCATTTATCTATATTGTCTTTGATCCACGTTCTTAGAATTATCATACTTACTTAACTTGCAACTGGTTTGCATAGGAGTACTGACGGGTTTTCAATATGTCATTCCAAACTTCTTCAACATTTCTCTGACATACTTGGTCTGAGAGATGAAGATACCTTTGTTTCTCTAACATATTTGAAGACCCAAAAAGAAAGACAACTCTCCAAGAAATGACATCTTGAACTCATTCTACATGTCTTTTGAAAATTTCTGACTCATCCTATCATCATCACTTCCAAAAATGATCTCATCAACATAAAATTCAATTAACAATATACTATCTTGATTTACCTTTATGTAGATATTGTTGTTTGCATTTCCTTTTATGAACCCTTGTTTTTGTAAGTATTTGTCCATTCTTGAATACCATGCTCTGGGGGCTTGTTTGAAACCATACAAGGCCTTCTTCAACCTGGAAACATATTTTTATTTCTATGACAACTGAAATCCTTCTGGCTTCTCAATGTAGACTTCTTCCTCTAGATCTATGTTTAGGAATGTCGATTTCACGTCCATCTGATACACTTTAATACTCTTGGATCATGCATAATATAGTATTATTCTGATTGCTTCCATCTTGGCAATTGGAGAAAATGTCTCTTCAAAATATATGCCTTCAACTTGAGAGTATCATTTGCATAATAATCTTTCTTTGTTCCTGGTAACCTATCCATCCTTGTTCAATTTGTTCCTGAAGACCCACTTTGTACCGATTACATTATTGTTCTTCAGCCTTGGAACTAGTTCCCAAGTGTCATTCTTTTCTATATGGTCTAACTCTTCATCCATATATTTGATCCATAATTAATCCTTGATGGCTTCTTCAAAACTGCTCGACTCAATGGTAGATAGTAGTGCCAGATGCTATTGTTTTTGGTGAGCAGATTCAAATCATGCATCTTTATTTCCAATAATATGTTTGGATGGATTATTTTTCTTCACTTGTCTGAAAACTCTGAACTGCTTCACATTTGTTGGTATTTGTTTCCATAGTTTGTATGGAGTCTTATCATTGTTATTTCTGAGCATCCCTTTGTTCTAAATGTGAACTATTGTGTGCACTTCTTGTACCCAAAAGACATCTATCAAATTGGAATCTATTAACATAGTTCTGGCCATTTCCTGAATGTTTTGTTCTTCCTTTCAACAACTCCAATTTGTTGAGGTTTCCTAGCTACTGAGAATTGTCTCTTTATCCCATGCTCATTGAAAAATTCCATGAATTCCTTTGATGTCAATTATCCTCCATCATCTGATCTCAAACACTTGATTTTCAACTCTGTCTCAGTTTCAACCATCTCTTTGTATGTCTTGAAGTTTTTGAATGCCTCCGACTACTTATTTAGAAAGAAAACTACAATCATTCTTGTGTAAACATCAACTGGTAGCATGAATTATTGTTCACCTTTTAATTCTTTTGTTCTTGTCGGTCCAACTAGATCACTATGTAGAATCTCCAATGATTTTGTTGTGGAGTATTCCTTTGACTTGAACTTCGTCTTGGTCTGTTTTCCCTATAGACAATGCTCGCATATAATGTTTGTTGGCTTTGATATCTCGATCATTTCTCTTATTGCTTTATTTTTGTTGACTTCGACAATATTATCAAAATTTATGTGACCCATTCTTTTGTGCCAAAGCCAAATTTCATTGTCCTTACCTAAGAAACATATTTCCTTTCCTATTTCATTTAGAACATATATGTTGCTTGGATTTCTTGCAGTTGTAACTACCAACTTTCCTGATTCTTCTTTCCTTATCTCGTACTTCTTTGAGTCAAATTTGAATTACACTTAGCAGATTATGTTTCATGTCTTCGACCAATAATTTTTTTTTTTCGTGACATCCTTACTTCTGAGCTTGACTGTGCCCTTTCCAATAATCCTGGTTGAGTTGTCATTCCCAAGTGAAACATGTCCATCTCTTTCCTTCTTCAATTTCATAAACCTGTCTTTGTCACCTATCATATGCTTTGAGCATCCACTATCAACATACCATCCACATTTCTTGTGTTGAGATTGTAGAGCTAGATTGCATTCTTTAGTGTTGAATTGATCCTGCTTTCGTATCCATATCTTTTGTGGTTCCTGCTTATGATTGTTGATATTTTTCTTTGGTTCCCTTGGAGGAACAATGAGTCTACAATCTCTATCTATATGTCCAAAGTTGTTGCACTTGTAGAATTATACCTCATCACTTAATGATCCAAATCTGTTTTATCTTCTATTTTGTGCTTCATGAGATATTCTTGGATAACTATTTCTTGTATAGCCCTCATCATTTCTTATGTTCTTGGTATTGGCTCTACAATTCATAGCTTTGTGCCAAAAATTATAACATGAATAACATGAACCAATAAAAATAGTTTGATACCTGGGAGTAGAAGATATTCTGAATGGTATTTCTCTTCTGAATCCATCTTCTTCTTGAGGTCTTTCTATAACTGGTTGTTGTTGATACTAACTTTTGAATCTTCTAGGTGGTGCAGTGTCTCTATAATATTCTCCTTGAGTATTCATGTCTTATTATTTCAAGGGACCTCTGACGACTTTTGCATAGATTCTTGGTTATGCTTCTTTCTCTATCATTTTCGAGCTTTAACCTTTCTCTTTCTGCATCTAATAATATCCCAATCTAGATCTTTCATAGTAAGGTATTTGATTGTTAATGATATTATTCAATATCCTCGTGATGTTTGATGCATGTCCTTATTCTGAATATCTTTTCTTAGAGTGACTATCTCATATTCCAAGCCTTCAATGGTCCTATCTGTTTATTCTAACTTCCCTCTGAGTGCTTCTTTAATTCTCTTGTCTTCTTCTACCTGGATTTTTATCTTCATGATTTT
>ML805549.1:44594-59170 GCA_009831015.1 Picea engelmannii
GACTTACAGCCTAGGAGAGTTTCCTGGAGTGATAACAGAAGTATCTCAAAGAATCAATGCATTCCCCTCATGCATGTGCCACCATACAATATGAATATGCCTCAACCATATACAATCAACTCAAGGATAAGAACCATAATAACCATGTCATGTGTTGAACCAGATATAAGAGTGCTCCTCACTCTACCAATAAACCAATCTATACCATATCCAGATACCAAACCAACTATACCAAGTATGCCTCAAGCATACACCATATCATGACAAAAAGTAAGCATAAAAAAAAGTATACAACCATACCAATACCTCTATAGCTGACTTGAAACTTTGAGATGTTGACCTGTAGATTTCCTTAAGAACTTTAGGGACCTGGTACAAACATATACTCAAACCCTCATTATCTTTTCACAGATAAACAACTTTCTCTTCTACATCCTGCAGATATCTGCGCTTTCCTCCAATACATGTTTTGTACATTTGTGCCCTGCTGACCTGCAACTTGCGGATACCTTAGAAACTAGGGTTTTCTACAACCTCGAGACTTTCACCTTCAACCCTGCTTTGCTACCTCATAAATATGCCATCACAACCTTAGAAAATGATCACTATATCACATGAAAGATAATCAACGAATGAGCGTATAAGTGTACTTGTGAATGACTCCTTGAGGTGTTTATATAATTTTTCATTATAGCCTCTCTCCTTACTTTATGGTTTTCTTGTTGCAACCACTTTACCCTTTGACTAATACTTGTAAATAACTAGGGTATTTTTGAATACTCTTCGGGGATTCCAACATTACAAGGCCATATCTCTCTAACCGTGAGGAACCACGTGGCATTCCACATCTCATCAGAAACGACATGAAATGTACTATCCATCTATGATAGTCTACCCTACAATTACATTGTCCTTTTTTTCCATATTCTTTAATAAACATCAGGTACCAAAACCATACCTCCAGGGCTTCTTCAAGGTTTGACATCAATGACAACCAAACTATCAACAACAAATTGTAGATCGTTGAGTTTTCCAATTTATGTAGGAACTAAGATTTCAGTTGAGTAGTTCTCTACAACACCCACATAGATGGAGGATATTGATTATGTTCCTTATGCTAGTGTAGTTGGTAGTTTGATGTATTCTATGGTTCGTACTAGACCAGGTGTTTCCCAAGTAGTAGAATTCTTAAAACAATTCATGGCTAATCATGGATATGAACATTGGGCTACAAGGAAGAGGGTCTTCAGTTATTTCCAAGGTACTTTTGAATATTCCATTTACTATCATAGCGATATTTTAGGGGATCCACACTCAGTGGATATACATGGTTATGTGGATTTGGATTGGGTAGGGGATGTAGATAGAAGGAGATATACGAGAAAATATGTGTTTTGATTGTTTGGTGGTGCAGTAAGTTGGATGAGCAAGTGACAAGTTGTGGTTTCTATAGAGGTAGAGCATATGGTACTACGCATGCATGTAAGGATTCCATTTGGATTATAAAAATGTGTTTATAAGTAGGGAAACGTCAGAGATCTATTGGAATTCAATGTTATACTAAATAGTGCCATTTGTCTAGCTGAGAACCCAACCTTTCATGTGAAGACAAAACATGTAGATATCCAATATCATTTTGTTAAGGACATGGTAGAGGATGGAAAGGTGATACTAGAGAAAGTTGACACTTGCAAAATGTTGCAAATACATTGACAAAATTAGTAAGTATAGGTAAATTCAAGTGGTGTTGTGAGTCTATGGGCATTATTTCCCCTAGCAATTAGCTCACAATTTGATGCACTCTTCCTTTTAATTTTGCAAGGTATATGACTAGTGGGATAATGTTGGGAAAAATGTGTCACACACCTTGCAGTCCTATAGTGGAGTAGGAAATAAATGCAGAGTGATAGTAGGGAATAAATGCAGAGCAATAGTATAGAATAATTGCTAAGTAGTGGTACAAAATAAATTTAGATCACTAGCAAGAAAGAATGCTAAGCTACAAAATCTAGCCAATTAATTGTTGGTGGTTTCCAACATGTAGAATTGGAAAAATATAAATGGTTTATGGTTTTTGTTATGCCTATTTATTGAGTGCCAAGGTTGTAGAAAATAGAGTGTGAATTTTTAATTTTGTTTTCCAATAAAAATAACATGGCTTCTATTCCAAGAGAGAGAAGTTACAATCCAAAGGTGTTTAATAAATACAAATGTCATTTTAAAGAACTGGTAAAAAACATATTGCTGCAAAACTATATCTTCGACTAAACTCAAAAAGAACTAATACTTCAAGAGTTTCAAGCACCATATATTAAAATATTATCAAAATCACTGACTAGACTAGAGAGACCATTCCAAAAATAGAAATCTTAGAAGAAATGGCCTTCTTGTTTGTAGATAGAGGCTCCTCCTGAGAATTCCTCCAAAATAAAATGATTTCTAGTAGGATATACAACTTCTTTTGATAGATAATTTTCCCAAGAATTATTGTCTCGAAAGATATGTTGAAACTCAATATGAAAAAAGGAACCAAACAAAGATTTTTCTCGTTGACCAAGTTGAAGTAGGTTCAAGTTGAAAAAATATGCGTCACCTGAAATCCAGTCAATGCGAAAATTCGGATCACCATATAAATGAATCCCTTCGACATTTTTGTCAGCCACACATTTTAGAAGAGAAAAGCGAGCATTAAATTCACGAAGATTATTTGTGCCTTGTCCCATGTTATCCTTCCCTGTTTTGAAATGATCTCATGAGAAATGTAGAATGAAACTGAGAACATATGCTTTGTTCTCTTCTTCACATGCACCATCAAAGAAACCCCATGCCCTTTGCTTGTCAATGAAAATAGGGCCAAGCATATGATCTTGCTTTCATACATTAGAGCCTATATAGAATGGAAACAATGTCAGGGACTACTGTGATATTTTAAAGGTAGGAAACAACCTATCCTAAAAAACACAAATTTTCCTAGCCAATCACAACCCCCATGATATCATAATGAGAAGAGCATGAAAAATATTCAAAGACAGATTGAGAAATAATTCCGTGAAACAATCATCCAGGGTGGATTTTTCCCACATAGAAGGAAGGCATAACAACCTTGCAACTTCCTTTCAGACTAGTGAGAGTATAAAAAAATATTGAAGAGATGATTGCTTGATTCCCTCTCCCATTTGCATAAAATACAATATCCAAGCCCTTTTTTTCCTCGTTCCTACATATGGTCCTAAGTTGAAGCCCTACCCTTTAAAATGAGTGAGAAAAAAAAATATCCCCTTGGGTGTCCCTTTGACCTTCCAAATATTTTTAGACTACCATTGAGAATTTACTTTAGATTTTTCAATCAAAACCTTGTAATCCATTTTTTCATAATATTGACCACCCAATTTGTGATAATACCACTCTAATTCATCTTCTACCCCCGAAAAATGAACTCGGGCATTTTGCAACTTAGTAATGAATAAATTCCAAGATGAATACCATATTTCATGCAATCTCAATAGTGACGCTGAAAATCATTCTCACTTCCATATTATGGTTGTCCGTGCATTTCCAACCTTATTTAAGGTGCATATCCCTACCTCTTGAAGAGCTGAGAGTAGCCCCTCTGGAAGAAAAACATGCTCCCCACATCCCATAATGACATCTGAACCAATTCAAACTTGCATTCCATTACCTACCTTCCATGACAAAAAATAACCAATGATGGGGAAGGCTAACATCATGGCCCGCCATTGATTTGGAACCCCAACTATATACTTATGTCACTTTATGATACAATCCAATATCGATTATGGATCGAGATATTTGTACACTAAAATACAATGCAGAGACTATATCTTTATAAGAAAGCCCACAAGGATTTTGTGGCTATAGAATGACCAAAAACCACATCATCCTTTAAACCCTAGCCTCCCATATATTTTGGTAAGGAAAATTTCTTCCAACTAATCAAGTGAAAGCCCATAAACTCTACCTTACACTTCCATAGGTAGTTGAAAGAAAATTTTCAAAATTTTCTTAGAATCCCTTTCGGGATATGAGCTAGAAAATGCAATAAACAAGAATTGCCTCTAACATGGATTTGATTAGAACCAACCTCCCTCTACATGAAACCCAATGGTTGATACTTCATTTTATTTTGTTAAGGATCCAATTCCAATCTGCAAGACCATAATTGTTAGGCTTGAGAGTAAATCCAAGATATTTCAACCCTCCTCCAAGCTCCATACTAGGAAAATTGAATAAATTGGTGATATCCTGCCTATTCTCCACCTCAAATTCTAGAAAAGACTCAGCATAATTTTTCATATTTATGTATATCCCTGTAGAATAAAAAAATAATGAAAGGATATCCTTGAGAGTACTACCATCAGAGGCATCATAGTAATTAAAAAGAAGCATACCGTCCACGAATAATAGGTGTGAAAATATTACATGAAGACCCATTCTTATTCCTTTGAACTTGTTAGAATGTTTGGCTTCAGATAGTGCTCAACTAAGCCTATCAACCACAAGAAATAAAATTTAAGGTGACAAGGAACAATGTTGTTGAAGACCTCATTCGGATTTGAAGAAAGGAGAGCTTGCTCCATTGATTAGAACTATGAAGGAGACTATGGTGACAAAATCCATAATCCATTTGACTACCGATAGATCAAACCCAATATGAAGCAGTGATAATCTAATATATAACCAAGATGCCCTATCACATGCCTTGGAAAGGTCCATATTAATAGTTGAAACTGGAAGCTTATGTATCTTGATAGAATGGAGGTCCTCCTAAGTGGAACAACTTGCCTCATGGATCAGGTGACATTTTAAAAACTTGAATTTCTTCGGGGAAATAATTGCATCAAGAAGAGGTTTGATCCTGATAGCAATGAGTTTTGCTACAAATTTATAAAGATAGTTACAAATTGGAATAGGTTTGAACTTATCAAAATGTGATGGCTGATCCGATTTTGTAATTATAGCAATGAAAGTGGTATTTATACTATGAAGCAACTTACTAGACCGGTGAATTTCCTCTACAACCTGAAGCAGGTCAATACCTACAATATCAAAGAAGTCACTATAAAATTTTGTTAACCAACCATCGGTCCCGAGGATATTATCCTTTTTAAATATGGAGATGATACCTCGAAGCTCATCCACGATTATTTCCTTAAACATCTCTCTATTATCCCTATCTTCAATAAGCCTTTGGAACAAGGACAACTTTTTTAGAATATCCCCTATTCTATAATGCTTTGGTTCCTTAAAGAGTTGATTGAAATGAGTAACCCCCAATGGTACCAACTCAGAGAAGCCACATGAATTGGTCCCCTCTGCATCCTGTAGCTCCTACAATTTATTATAATTTTTGAGAGGAATAATAAAACTTTGAAAAAAAATTGTATTTTGGTCCCTGGCCTCTATCCAAAGAGCCTGATTCTTTAAGCTCGATTCGTTCTCCTATTGCAATAGGATGGAATATCTTTGGGCTTCCATATAGAAACATTTCTCAATGTCCTTTTAAGAGGCCAAACCACCTTGATTGCATGCATAGAGTTGTACGAGATCTTCCTCAATGCTACCAAACTTTGCCAAAAGAGATTTCCAATGGTCAGTAACCCAGGACAAAAATTTCCTATTTATATCACGTAAAGTATGAAAAAATTGTTCACTAGCATTCAAATGATGATTCTCTTGAATATGTGTCTAGTTATTCCATATGATATTCTGAAAATACTCAACCTTTTCCCAAGAGGAATTGTATTTGAATGATGCTCTTAGCTTCTCCTCGGTCAGACTCAACTCTAATAAAAGAGGAAAATGACCAGAGCATCAAATAGATCCAACCCACAAATGATACAAATTCGATGCCTGCAATAATGAGTGATGAACCAAAAAATGATAGAGGTTTTTTGATATGACATCCCCCCCCACCCTAATTATTGCTCCATGTGGGTTTTAATAAAATTAGCTCGACGTCAACTATTCCAGCACCCTCCATCTTATCTGATAAAAAACCTATTGCATTATCTTCTTGGGCTAATAGTCCCCATATTTCCTCCCTTCCCAAGGTAAAATTTAATTCTTCACCTATAATCAAATTCTCTGACTTTAAACAACTTAATCCAAATAGATGAGTCTAATAAGCTTTTTTCCCATCATAGGGCCTGTGTAAACTAAGATTGGTGAATCCAATACCCAAATCCTTGCTAGACAATTCCATTGCTATACTTGAACAAATGTAGAAAGCATTAATAAATTCACACCGAGAAAAAATTATTGTAATCAATCTCCCCGACATCCCATGAGAGTCCACCCCAAAAAAATTTCAACCCAGAAAATCCTCCCCAACTCAAGGATTAAAGGGTCTCTTAATCCCACTGTCTCTTGTACAAGAATAATATCCGATTTTTCTAATTCAACAAGACAATGCAAAGAAAGTTTATTGGCCCTCCCCCCCAAGCCCCACATATTTTTTGACAAAATTTTCATGAGGACCCTACCAAGGGGGTTGCTCTTACTCTAAGAACCCTGGAAATTAACCTTTTCCAAACTTGAGAAACTTCACGTGAAGCATGCTTTTGAGCATGTCAAATGGAATACTTAGGTCCAGTCTTGACATGGACACCTTCCTTGTGGTCATCCCAACCCAACCCCCTTGACCATAGTTGACTTTTGCTAATATCTTGTGGCCTTAAAAAATATGTATCATGGCTCAAAGAGGTAGATAAGGAACCCAAAGAAGTGGAAAAATAATGATTTTCAGGAGAAAGAGAGACCCCGCCCACATCCTACTTGATATAATCTACCTGATTACCACCCCGTTGAACATCAAGAGAGTTGGATTGGAAATGTTATTCCTTTGAGATGCAATGACCCGAAGAGCCTCCAACCCCATTTATACTAGAACACGAGAGAATGAGATTAATATCAATATTTGGAATACAGGGGGGAATGAACATACCAGAATCTCAAGTCATCGAGGAAGTGGGAGAGAAAAGTGCATCTATTTTATTCCATTGAGCCGACGTAAGTTTGAAGTTGGCACAAAAAAAAATCAATAGAAGCGATGACAAATTCATCCTGGGTAGGGATAGTAGGACCATTTAAAATGAAATCACCCACACTGGGCCCATTTTGCATGATATTTTGTGTAGAACCGAACATTGGCCTTGAAGAATCCAAGTCATCCTCCATGATAAGAATTTGATTCCAAGTCTCTGAGCCTGATGCTTGTTGCAAATACCGAGTCTTTGTGCATGTATTATTCTTTTTCTTTTCTGACTCCCCTGGGATCTTCTGAAGGGGAAGATATCATTCTTCCATGACATGGCCAACCCTATGGCATATTAAACATCAAAAAGGAACATTCAAATAATATAGAATTTGTATATAACTCCATTGATTTGAAGAGTCCCTTTTGCAAATATAGAGAAACCAAAATTCGAGCCACAGATCAACCAACATTATTTTTATACCTTATATCCAAAGAGATAAAAGCACCCAAAATGTGTCCAAGATATTTAAGTCCAGAATCTATCCAAAATTTTATAGGAAGATTTGGTAATTTAACCCAAGTAGGCATACTAGAGATAACTTCTTCCCTGACATCAAAAACATGATTCCATGGCTTAGCACACAATAGGTGATGATCTATGTACCAATTCCCTTCCAAAATAAAACTTGTATTCTCCCTTGTTCAGAAAATAAATCTTGTCTAGCCCTGAGAAAGAAGGTGGAAAACATGCATATAACCTATCTTTGAAACCCATGTCGACTACATCCAACTATTAAGTAACCCAACTGACAATGTTATGACCTAAGGGGAGCATATATAGGAATAAATGTATATGACATGACCCCAAGGGGGGGAATATATGGGCCTAAATTTGATGTAATGTGTAAATATATATGTAATAGGGTCGACCTAGTAGTAAAGGGGCCTCATGTGCAAGTGTGAATAGGTATATACATATATCATGTATTCATTGTTGTGGAGACATGTGAATGGTGATGTATGAATGCATTTGGTTATGTAGAGAAGGTTATCTTATTGTTTAAGGATTTATTGTGTAACTTATCTATCTTGGAGTTGTGCTCCACACTCACATTCTATACATGGTTTGTACTTCTATTTTGTTATGATAATTTAAGCATTTGGATCATTACATTTGGTATCAGAGCATTGATCCTAGGGTTCTTGTTCCTCAAGAAAGTCCTCTTGGGATTTTCATTATAACCTTGTTGCGGGGACACTTTAGAAAGAAAAACTTAGAGGTTGTTTAGAAGACATATCAGGGTACCTGTGGTACAAATTTCAGCTTCCAGGTCATTGTACATTCAAATATACACCCTGTGGAAGATAGGGTTTTTGACTAGTCCTATAACTAGTCTCAAACATGTGTTTTGGGTAAAACAGTCATATAGTCTTCATAGAGGATCCAAATTCTATGAGATATATTTCATTGGAACAAGAACAATTTGTGTTATTTTTGGTACAATTTTTAGAATCAGATATCAAATATCGGACGCGGGGAATTGTGTAAAAGTTATCTCTCTAGAATAGGACAAAATTCAACAAGGTTTGGGAAAGTTACCATAACTTTCATTTGTCACATACAATTTTGGTCAGACCTATGGCTGTTGTAGGAAAATTCCCTTGCAAACAGGTGAATTCCCTCTTGGATCTTAGACCCCTATAACCAAGACAAAAAAGTGCTAAATTTGATCACTGACATTCCTTTAAACATAGCTAAACTATTCAATAGAGAAGAGGAAGAGAGTATGAGTACCTTTTTACAACATCTTTCCTCTCTCAGTCCAAGTTGAGACTTGATCGACAAGCCTTTCAACAAGTCCTGCAATCTAATAAACCATGAAGGAAAAGAATAATTTCTATCCTACCATGATTAGTTTAAAACTAGATTCATCCAAAGAGACAAGCCCATGCAAATGTACACAATCTTGAAGGAAACAGGCCAAGAACATGTATTAATGAGAACAAAATAAGGTGCTTACAAAGTGTATATGAAGATGTAGCAACCTCACCAATCTCTCCTTGTCCAACTCCTTGCTCGAATGATCCACAATCAAAATGACAATACTTTTCACTAATTTTTCTCTCCCTTTCACCATGAGGGTGCCTCCTTATATAGGCTTTGAGAGGCCCAAACACCTTAGATATTCTTGGGATAAGTTGAGGATATTACTCCATCAGTTGTGGAACTCCCCTTAGATCCATCCTTAGACTTGGATTCGAGCCAAACTAACTCGGATATTTCTCAGTTGTCTTTCGAGATAAGGGGTATTTGTCCCATGATTTTCTCAACATCTCGACGCTCCCTCAAAGTGGGCCACAAAGCATTGCAGTGCCCCCTGCCAAGAGGAAAAGGGGTGCTAACACTCCTTGCAAGTGGGAAGGGGAGTGCCGATCTCTAAAAATTCTTTTATGATGGTAATTTATCAAGGAAAAAGTTTGTACTTTTCGCCAAATGACATATTTCCTCCTTTTAACCAGTCTTAAAGGATATCTCAAGTGTTCTTATGATATTTTCTGTGATGCGACACAGGCGAAACAACAGTATGATTTCCGCGACACTTGTGGCACTTGCGATAATGACAATGAGACATCATCGAAGTGATTAATTTTGACATGTAACAGATTGCCCCCCAAAGTGCGAGGTCAGAAGATGGAAACTGATGACTGAAGTAGTTTTTAGACTTTTTCAAAGCAAGGGCATGGACTCGAAGAACCTAGTAGAAGCTGCAAACAACCATCAGACAAATGTTATGACATTTTTCAAACCCAAGGTAGACATACCTATGCTTGAGTGATAAAGGATTGTCAAGGTATGGCTGCCATAAAATACACTGCGGATCCATAATCATATTGACTGAAAAGGTATAGCCACCAAAGATACAATGTGGATCTATACTTCCATGACATGAACTGATCATAGCCACGAGAATTACACATTGGATCTATGAGATGACAAAACATAGCCATGTACCAATACAAAGTGGATCTACCTCACATTATATATATCAATATTCTCAAAAGAAACTCCTTCGCAACCTGGGTAAAGTAGATATCAGAGTGAACACTCAACCCATGGTCTTCTTATCGATCCTGATGTGGCATGAATCTAACCATGTGAATAGATGTTTTTGATGTCGAACGTGGTAGACATCACTTGATTACCGGTCAATGAGGTAAACCATTAACAAGTGCGAGGGAAATCACCAGTGATGTCAATGACTCCCAAGGTACCCTAGTAAAATCCAATGAATGTGAATAAATGAGTCGAAGTCGAACATTCTTGGAATCATCCGATCAAAGGTCAATGATGTAAACCCACTGTCGAAAGTGAGGAGGCCTACCATTGAGGCATGTAGGTCCCAAGGTACTAACTGGTTTCTAAGTTTAGTTCTCGGATGATGTGTTGAAGTTGACAGGAAAAGACTCATCGAAGCAGTGCCTTGATGTATCCCCCATCAATGACACAAAACTAACACAAATATGTAAGTTGGTGGATCAAATGAGAATGGACTGACACGAGTATTGAAACTAGAAATTTGTGATGGTTGACCCTCAAAGAGAATACTTCCCTTGAACATTGGGGCACAAATGGAAGAAACACAACATGGAACAAACCATGATGCAGTGAATACTATGACTTTCATCAGGTGACCCAAAGGAGTAGAGAAACTCAGAGGATTGGTTCAGTGCAGAGGTTCAGTGGATTAAAATGTATGCAAAGACAAAGTGTCATGTTCAAGGGCGACTGTAAGAGTGACCTATGATGTTTCCAAAAACTTCTTGTCTTGCTTCCTTCAATTTCCCCCCCATCTAGATAGATGAGTACCTCTTTTTATTTTTACAAGCTCGACGAGGATAACACATGTTTGATATAACTCACCTTCGATAAGTTCCTCTTCTTTTGTTTAACGAACTAGAAGAAGTAAGGATTCGTTCCCATATGGGCCCTTCAATGTGTAATTTTTTAATGAGTCTAGAGAAGGGAAACTCGGTGGTTTTTCATGTTTAGAGAGTTTGAAAATAAATTAAAGATGACTCCAGGGGGGTCCTTTTTCGTATATCCATGCGAGTTCAAAAAAGAGATAAAAGTCTACTTGGTTGCGTTCTCATGTTTTTTTAAGCATGAGAAGGAACTAAGACCGTGCTTGTTAGTGTGACAAGGTTAAATCAAACATTACCACCTCAAAACTTGCGAGTGATGAAAAATATGCATTCTAATGTATTAATAACATCTCCAAAATGATTTAAAAACCCAAAAATAGACTATAGGTTAGCAAAAAATGAAGTCTATATCAATGAAATAGGGTTAAAAATGTTTTTACAATTTCATTTGTGCCAAAATCTTCTAGCAGTGGTGAATTTGACTTTGGAGAGAGATTTTGAATTCGTTGGCGTTGGAGCTATGGTCATCCATTTCTACTTCCGTCCGAATCAGGTTCATCCTTAACACCTTCCAATCATTTTATACAGTTTAAAAATTTATTTTAGGTAATTTTTTGTTTTGTTTTTTATGCCCTAAAGAGCCCTAGGCACCGAAACAGATCGATGCTCCCTCAAAGGGTTGAGGGGAGTGTCGACCATGTTTTCGACGCTCTGGTGTGCACTCCAGGGGGCGTTATTTCTTTGTGCGTGCAATTAGGGGAGTGCTGGCACAAAAAGAAAAAATGAAGTGATTTTTAAGCTAAATTTACCCAAAAAATTGTTATAATGAGATGATTAATGGATCTTAATTGTTTGTGCTTGCAATTTTCAATGGTAAAAAGACATGATTGAGTGGATGGAGCATGAGCACGAGCTCAATGATGTAGTTGCATTACAAAACCCCCAAGTGAGGGCCACTTTGAGGAATTGTGGCCTCCTCAAGTATTTTAAACTGCAGAAGATGAAAAAAGAAGTCCTTTTACTTGAGTATATGATTAGGTTGTGGAATACTGTTGAGTAGGCATTCCAAATTGGGCTGCAAATGCTCAACATCGAGTTAGAGGATGTATATTTTTTGACCAGCCTCTTGAAGAGAGGGGCCCCTATTATCTTATCCGGACAACAGGCAGTTCCAGTGCATGTCGAAGAGTATGTGGAAAATCATTGCATTCTAGGATCGTGATTGGTTGGAGGTCGAATCGTGATAAAAGATGTTAGAGATTTGCCTCTTCGATCCATATTATTTTCCATCACCAATTTGGCAGGTAGTACCAATGCACATTTGGCTTCAAGATCCCAAATGGCGTAAGATCTACAATGCGTGCAACCAACATTGTTTAACTGGAGCACAACTTTCCTTCACAATGTGAAGGATCAGATTTCAAGATGCAGTATAGGGCAACATAAACAATTTGGGTATGGTTCCTTTTTGGTTTCATTCTTCTTATAGATAATCCCACAGATGTAGCCACAAATCACACTAGTGGTATGACCAATAGGTGAACCACGCATGGAGAGCTGGACGAGTTTGTCCCTAAGATTGGGAACCGACCCATAATTCAAATTCACAGCTGACTTCTTTGCTTGGCTAAGACGTCAATTGATTTTCATTGAGGACTTTCCATACACCAGAGTATATTTATAGGGTAGCATGAACCTGGAACTTCCATATGGAATAGACTGGGATGTGCTAGGTATGAAACCAAATACCTTGTCAAGTGTTTTTTGATTTTGAAGTTTATATTATTTTTTTGTGTACCTAGAGGGTTTTTTAACATATGTATTGTTTCACCATGTAGACAGAGGTGCAACACGTCTGGTAGATATGTTGGCACTGGGGCATCGTAGAGATGCACAGATAGATGTAGAGAGCAAGGTAGCAGTGGGGGATATTTGGGAGGTTGAGATAAACCTCCATGGTCTTACAATGAGTGTTCCTCCTCTCAAGAGGTGAGATGTACCTCTGCATTTACAGAGACATACAGTGGGATTTCCTGAGAGTTTGAACTACCTGCTTAGACGAGTGGTCTGTGTAGTAGTGTTCTACTCAGAGCACAGCATGGTGCAGGAGGATTAGGATCCTCCTGATGTTTTGTGTAGTTTGTATGATGATGTCATGGGAATGAGGGCCCAAATTTTTCCCTTCTATGTACATTTTTGATGTAACCAAACATTTTGTATCACACACACTATATATATATATATATATATATATATATAGATATCTGATTTTTTGTGGAGCCAAAGATGTTTGCAAATAATATTTGAGTGATGCATTTTATATGATTTATTTTCTTTTATCAAAATTCATCGATGCGAGAGATATCGATCCATAAAATAATTTTCTAGCGAAACCGAAGTTGTGTTGAGTCCTCTTGGTATGTGTCTGTATTCTATAAATTCAAACATTCTTTCAAGACGAAGAACTTGTAGGTGGAGAATAAATAGGATAGGATTGTAAATGGCATAGACCCAATTAAGCTGACAAAACACAAGTTGAGAATCTAGGTTAATGATCATACAAGATATACCTATGGAGGAGGCATCGGTTAAAAGTCCAAAGACAACGTGATATTCTGCCATGTTATTGGTTGTTGATCCTAGGTAAATGCCTCCTAAGATCACTAACTCATCAGAGTGGTAAATGACCCAAGCTGTAGAAGAAATATCCTGGGTGTGTCAACTAGCGCCATCTGCAAACCTGAAAAATATAGGAAAGAAAGATGTCATCTGCACACACAATCACAAGAAAAAGTATAAGCGGCTAAGACAAAAATCGTACATGCAAGAGAAAAATACATACCAAAACTAAAGTATAATAGTGTACAAAGCACACATGCTATATGTTCTATGGATGGTACTTTTTAAGGTAAATCCCATTCCGGGGTTCACCAAGAGAGGCTCCATCATAGTCAACTAGCTTGTAGGCACCTCTATGTAGTACACATTTCACAATGTAAGGACCATGCCACAGAGGTTCTAAATTTCATGTCCCTATCTTATCGTGAACCTAGTCATAAACGAGGACTAGGTCTACTTCTGCGAAAGTACAAGGATGGACAGATTTGTCATATTGACTTTTCATTCATTTTTTATATGCCTCGTTAATGAGAACAACATCACAATGTGTTTCATCCAACCTAGTCGGATATAGAAAACATTCTTCTTCACTAGAAGTGTGAGGCAAGAGTTCTACTTTGAGTTTCAATGAAGGAATTTTGCACTTGATTGGTAATACTTCTTCTATGCCATATACTAACTAGAAAGGAGTGAATCCAGTAGCTGGTTTCACTGAGGTTTGGTAAGCCCAGAGAACAGAGAAAATTTGTATATGCCAATATGTTTTGTTTTCCCCCACCATGTGTTGAATCATGGTTTTAAGGACCTTGTTGATGGCTTCAACTTGTCCATTTGCGTGAGGACAGTAAGGGGATGAGTTCTCATGGTGAAAACCCAACTTGTCATGTAACTCACTCATCATCTGGTTTTGAAAGTGTGAACCGTGATTAATGAAAATGGCTTGTGGAACACAAAAGCGAGTATGATGTGGTTGAAGATGAAAAGAGATATGGTATGCCCATCATTCAGAAAAGTAGGCATAGCCTCAACACATTTT
>ML805549.1:76501-94636 GCA_009831015.1 Picea engelmannii
ATGTATATTTTCACAATACCAAGGTATGTATATATTCACATCATCAAGTACAACATTACAAAATATCCTACATCATAAAGATGTGTTTGTATCAAATTTCATTTTTCTAGTTAGCATGTGTTTCAAATTATGTCAAATTTGAGGTTGAGTTTGCACACAATGCTCTCTTACCTCAGTATTAGCCTCACATGTTTGTGATATTCATGACAAATGATTTGAGTTAGAACAAAGAGTGATTCATGTGGTACCTATTAAGTGTTTGTTTTGCATAAGCACTCATGCCATCATGTTTTCCCTTTCAATGTGCTATTTAAAAAAAACTTCAAGTATGTTGAATTCTTGTCTCACTATGAAGTTGTTGATCTACATTTGTCAATCAAAGTTAGTGTATAAAGGTTCATCCATAGTCATTTTTCTAGTTTCTTATATATCCTATGTAGATTATAACCTTGTACAATTATTTACTACAAATAGATTTTCAATAAAAGATCAAAAAAGATATAATGACAAATACACACATCAAACAGATATTTTTTCTGTTGGAAACCCAAACCGAGAAAACCAACATCTTCTATATTCATTCACCATACATTTTTTACAATACAATATACATATAGGAGCTAGTGTCATCAAAACCATAATCCAATGACGTATATTAGTCAACAACCTTAATTCCTTAAACGAAAATAGAAAACCATCGGAGAAAAAACCATGTGCAAAAAAACTGCCCAAAAATGGACACGAAAACGGAGGACCACCCATTCTAGTCGTGCAAAGAATATAAAATATATCCAACATCCTATACTTGGATACTTTTCTTTAAAAATGTGTGTTATCACCAAGTTTGCAAATCCATACTTAGTTTATTTTCCACCCCTACAAAATCCCAACACTTAGTCATTTTCTTTGTTGTGGAAGTCTCTTTGCAGAAGGTGAAGATATCCCTCACCCCACAAATACCCACGTTCTATAACCTGCAAACCTGTAGTACTCAAGTAGACCCTTCTTATTTATGCATCACTCATAATGCACCCTTTTACCATTTCACACTAATCGATTTCATGAATGTGGATGCATGGTCATCCCTTTGTTTCCATTTACCTTTTTCTAGACCCACAACCCTGCATCCCACATTTCCGTGTTCTCCAAAATGATTCACATATTCCGCAACCCACAAAAAAAACATTTTTTTTTCGTACTTAGTATATTCCATAAATGAAAATGCGGGAGTCCCCTTGTATCTCTCCTTTTTTTCTCCATACCTCGCAATCCTACATCCCACATTTCCGCATTCACCATAATACACTTTTCATCCCTCACTTTGCACCTCCATTCTTAACCATTTTTCATACTCCTCGATATGATATCACCATTCCTGATGACATTTATTTCCCACCACCACATCAACCACCGTTGATATGAATTCATTACCATTATTAAGTGGCGTGATTTTTGTAAAATCTTTTCCATAAATCTAAAAATCATATCGTGCAATTGAAAACTTCGAATTAAGAGCTACAACAATTAATAATCAAGGAAATGTGTGGTAAATGTAAATAAATAATTGAATTTCCTGCTCCATAATATTATATTGACGAGAGCACCACATACTAATACAAAAAAAGGAAGTTTTTGTAAGACATGTCAAGCAAAACGAAAGAGTTATATTGTGGAAACACTGTCAACACCCTCAAATGGGAAGATCACCATTTTTAATGGTCGCAGGCATATGAGTGGTACTCATCTCTCCCATCCGAAGAAATAAAATTGAACAAATTTTGGACCTTAGGTATTGCATTGGTTGGATTCATTACATAAGTAGCTGATTTAAAAGAATTGGTCCTCTGGTGCGCTAAAAAATTCAATACAAAGAGAAGAATTATCTAGATATAAGGAAAACCATTGATTTCTCTGGCCCCTTCAGTGTTTATAAGTATGTTGAGACTTCCTGACCCTACTTTGATATTAAATAATGTCCAAGCTGATGATTTTCTTAAAGCACATGACTAAGGAATGGATTTTCTCAAAAGTTTCCTCACAAGCCCAACGAGCGACATCGAATTGAGTTATGCTCTTTAAAGCACCCATATAAATAATTTTCCTAGCTATTCACTAGAATAATTGGACATGAGTCCTTTGCCTCAATGCCCAAATATATTACATATATTCTCCATCATTAAATCCATGAAAATGAGGTAATTGATTGGGCTCGCATTATTTCGAACGAGATTTCGTTCCATTTGGAGAGCCTTAGAAAGACCAATAAATTATGTATGACTTCATAACTAGTTTATGTTATAGTTTATTGTCACATATTTGAGTACTTGCCCAAATCTAAGAATGTTGACTTCAAGAAATATCCAATTTTGTTATGGAATCCGGTGGTATGGAGGAACAACACCCCATACAATTTCTATGAAGTGAAAAATGGTTTTTTGTCCTCTTTTAACAATATGATTCATGGTCCCACCACATATAGACTATCATTAGAAGCTGCATCCTTTCTACCTGAGAAAGGATATTTTGAAGCTAGGAAGAATTTAGTTTTCTAAGACTTTATGGATTCCAGGAGAAACCCTTATTGTTACCATTTTATGTTTATGATATACTTTTCATCGTTGAAGTATGTAGACAATACAAATGTTGGGCACATTTCTTCAATGATAAAAGGAAAAATAAATGTATCCCATTGTCATGGAAAGTTGGAGAGATGTCTGTGTAGAAGATCTCTCATTTATATGAATATACAATTCAATTTGACTGACTCAATTTAAAGGAATCCCAAGCCATTCATGGTTTTGACCCTAAAGATTTATTTTCGAAACACATGTCTTTAATTGGATATACCTCATAGTTTAGTAAGTCCATTCCATTTGAATAAGAAGGGGTAGATAATAAAAATATTCTAGAAGAATCTATTGAAAACACCCTAGATGATATCGAGGCATTAACAAGCACAAATGAGTACTACAAGCAATGGGGTAGAGAAGCAATAAACAAAGATCCAAGTTCACCTAATGTATCACAGAAGAGTACCTTAGCCAATACCAAACCCCAAAAATAACAGTCAAGAATAGAAAAGGCATTCCATCGGAAATTCAAATGATGGTGGAGACAAAGGCCCTACCAGAAAGACTATTGAAAAACCTCACACTATTCATACCTCTATTGAAAGAAAAAGAGAAGTAAAAAAATAAGAAAAATATTTACCTAAAGCTAAAGGTATTCTCGAGGACATGGAAGTTGATGACATGATAGAAGAGCCTATATGGGAAGAACAAAGGATGATTGAAACCAGGGTTATAGATGAAGAACTGGCTTCCAAAGAGACAAAGATATTTGAAGAAGAGTCTATCACTTTGCACCACATGGCATACCATAATAATTCCAAAAAATTGTCAATTAAAAAAGTGATCTTGAAGATGTTATAACCCTAAATTGCACCATACATGCTTACTTGGCATCAGACCATCTCAGATCCCTTTTTTTCCAAAGCATTGTTGAACAACTCTTTAAAAAACCTCTTTTATAAGGGCCCACACACCCTACTCCATTACTGCACGCGTGTACACGCTAGCTGACCTAAAACAACCCACGTGGACCAACAAAAGCACGGAAAAAGGAAAGTTGTTGACGAAACACACATCTTTGGGTGAGTTAACTGAAACTCTTGGCCATGCATGGCCGAGGGTTCATACAAATACCTAGCTCCTTTTAGCCTATAAAAGAAGGGGTAGGGGTCCCATTTGGAGGGGAAAAAATATAGCTAAGAAACTCTTCTCATTTGCATATTCCCATTGTCCCAACCCTTTAGCCATCCTTGTGCCAGAAGAGATACAAAGCAAAGAAGTTGGAGGACATTTGAAGAGGAGCCCAAGATCAGGTTCACGGAGCAGTGGCTGGTCTCAATTGTTTGTAAGTTGATTCATTCAAAGTAATAAAGAAAATTATTTTCCCGTCCCAATTCACGAGTTATTCATAGCTTGTTAAGTACATGTTTGAATCTCTAACCCGTTAGTCTATATGTAAGATGCATGTGTAGTTGTTGCTTGTCTTGTATGCAGGTTAGCTTTGGAAGGAGAACTGTGAACACGTGGTCAAGTGCGAAAGAGAATTGACATCAAATGCCCGGAACAAGGTAGGTTGATTTGGCCATGTATTTACTAAAAAGAAATGGGATTTAAGTCTGGGGACGAAGGTAGAAAGTAGTTTTTCTCTTGGTCATTTCTGCATGCAAAGTATAACCCTATTTGCTAGTCCGTAAGGAGATTTCCCTCACAACAGAATTGGCGACCATATTGGGGAAGTCTCTAGGGTTTCTGGAATTATTTTTTTTGGGTAGTTTTAAAAAAAAAGACTGGTTTTTCTTGGCTGTTTTTTTTTAGTTTCTGTAAAGTCTGAGCTAACAGAGAGTTTGGTTTCCCATACCAACTATCTCTATTATTTGCTTGACTGTTTTTTTATGAGACCCACAGAGGTACACGCGGCCTGCATAAGGTCTGCACGCGTGTACCCGCGCCCTACTCTCTTATAGCCCGTGTGTGAACGCTAGCTAAAGAAGTAGTAGTAGCATGTAGATCCCCCAAAAAAATTGAGGCAGTCATCCTCTTCCCTGTTATAATCAGTCAATTTCAGGGGTTTTCTGGAGCTCTGTTTGAGTCTTGGTTGTTTGCAGTCTTATCTCATATTGGTTTTCTTTATGAATTTTTTTTCCTTTCGTTGTTTGTTTTTTTCTGTTAAAGAGAGTGTCCAAGCCTTCAAGAGATCCTAGTTATCAATATTAGTGGTCTCTTCCTGGTTTGGATTGTCTTTTTTTATTTTTTTTCAGATTTTAGAGATACATGTGGCCTGTATAAGGTCAGCCCGCATGTACACGCCTTCTGGCTCTATACAGCTCGCGTTCACATGCTTGCTGTTGGATTATCAGTAGTGTGCCTGTGTAGGATAGTTTTTGTTGAGGGTAAGGCAGTCATCCTTTCCCTTGATAAGAGTTATACCTCTCAGGTTTTTGAATCTCTGTCTTATTAGTCAGTAGCTTAGGGTTGATCTTAGCCATATCTTTATTTTTCATTTAAAAAAAAAAGCATTATCATTAAAAAGAATTTTTTAGGGTTTTTAGACAAGTATGAGAGTCATTTTTTAAAGTTGCTAGTGTGTGATTTCTTGAAGTGATTCTTTGCGATCTGCAATTTAGGCCATAATTTTTTTTCTTGGTTTTTTACTTGTTGGTATTTTTCCTTTTTTCTTTATCAACATTCAAATAAAAAAAAATCTCTTTCATTTTCTTGTTTGGTTGAAGAGTGTGTTTCTGCATTATTAGCCAGGGAAAAGTCTTTTATTTCATAAGTTTTTTGTAGTTTACTTAGATCATATGTAGCTCATAGTCGAGTGAAATTCCTTTTGGGTTTGCTATCCAAAATCTTAGAAAATTTAAATATATATATATATATATATATATATTGAAAAGTTGTTGAAATTTTGCATTAAGTGAAAGTTTTTGTTTCCATCTTTTTATTCATTCTTTCTTTCGTATTTTACACATCATCAGTTTCACTTTCATACCCCTTGAGATAAGACAAAGCCATTAAATTAAAGCTGAATCTAAAATTTTTTAGACTTTTATGTTTGTAGGGTTAACCAACTAGTTTAGGATTAGGGCCTTGGATTAGGTTGGAGAGGAAACTCTTCAAGGCCATTACAACCAAACATTGGAGTCTGAGTTAGGGAGTGTCTAATTCCAATATCGTGAAAGTTATCCAGGACCCCCCTCTAACACAGGGGATAAACACGAGGTTGCGTTCGGAAAGGTAGCGGAGATAACCCCTCCAAAGTTGGACCAATCGTAGTGGAGAACACATATAGAGGGTTTGTTTTTGGATTCCGTCGATTGCATTTTCCATGGGGCTTCATGGGTCTCAAATCCTTTCGAGGTCCTCAATTGTCTTCTGGACCACTTGATTTCGATACCCTTGACAGGTTTCGGGCTCGATACCCTGCTCATTGTGGTCTACCCGACTTTCGACTGTACCTACCTGGTGACTATTCGCGCGCTGGCAACCTAGTTGCCTATATTTTTTAGGGACATACACAGGTGACTGCAGGGGTATACCGCGGTACCTAGGATAGACATCGAGCCATGTTTTGCAGAGTATACTCGGAGGGTGCTTCCGTTTTTTAGTTTCACTTGCATCGGTAAGTTGCTCTAGTGTTGGTTGTTGTAACTGTTCTTCCAATTAATTTAGTGTTTTCCTGTCTTATCTTATAGGGACTTTTTTTAGTGTGTGTTACTTTTGAACGTTTAGACTACCTTAGAGTGTCTTTGATCTTCTCACACAGTGGAGGATCATGAGCTCCGCTGGCCACAAAGGCTTCTTGGCCTGCCGCTGGTTACACTGGAGCCACCACCGCCACCATTAAGGTGAAAGCTAGACCAACAAGGGTCTTTTGAAGTGACTGGGTCACCAGACATTGTGCCCAACCAACATCTGGAGGAATTGACCATTTTGTACCTTGGAGCAAATGCTCTTGGCTCGGTTGAAACCCCAACCACTGATTTCTTGGCACCTTTCATCGTACCAATTCAATTTTACGAGCGCCAGACAGAGTTGCACACAACCATGGAAACAAATGTTGTTACTCCTTTTGGGAATTATTCAATTCCCATTATGGTTGTCACCACAGGAGAGTATTCAGCTCCTAACCCACTATCACTGGTCTGAGCCACCATGGTCTCGACAGCCTCTACATCGCACAGTGGTCCGATACCGTCTTTGGTGGTGGCCACAACCCCTTTCACACCAAGTGCGACATGCCCTATGTTCTCATACGAGATGCCTAGTTCAGGTACAAGTCCTGTACTTTCCTACTCCACTTTACAGACTTTAGGTATGGGGGCAGGGAGCTCTAGTGCTCCTCTGCAAGGTCACATGGGGGGCACTCCTGATCCTTTTAACGCTTTCCCTTATGGAGGAGGTCATATACCTCCTTCATCCCCTTCACTTGGTGGCTCGCATCAACAATCTGCTGGGCAACCTACACACCAGAGTTTATTTGGAGCGGGGAGTCAAGGACCACCTTTGCATAATATGCCGGTAGGTTTGACACCATTTTCTTTGATCGAAACATTTGGTAACAACGCCTTCTCGTCAGCTGCTTTCCCAACTGGGGGCAATCCTAGTTTTGGACAATCTATTCCTATGCAGGGTACTATTCCTGCATAGGGGGAAAACCTAGGAACTTCTTCTGCATTAGGGCCTTGGAATTCTTGGCAGGGATCTGTTCTCTTGTTCGGAATGCCGATCTGGGGTAATTCTTTCCACAATCAATGGAACCTCGAACAAAATACTATGCCTATCCCCACGGGACCGACATGGGGCAACCCTTCCCAAATTCCTTCGAATGTAATGCATGCACAACCATCTATGTCCTATTTTAGAAATTAGCCGATGATGTCTCCACATACGCAAAATCCATATGCTGGCCAGGGCCAAGGTTTCTACCAGAATCTTGGCCAGCAGCCGAAATTTTCTTGGAAACCTAGTTCCAGTCAAACTCCAGGCCCCTTTTTCCCAGGTTATCACCAACAACACTACCCTTCCTGACGACTTTACACTTGCCATATTTGACAAGGTTGTTGAATGACCCTATCTGTCACAATCCACGTTGGCCTCCTATGCCGACGAAGTTGCCTTTGGACATCCCAAAGTTTGAAGCCAAGCCTAACGAAGATCCAGGAGATTATGTGACTACCTTTCATCTTTGGTGGTCATCTAACTCATTGAAAGACGACTCCATATCGTTGCGATTGTTTCAACATACTCTCATTGGGAGTGCCATGAAATGGTACATCGAGCTCAATCTCTGAAGATAATCTTCCTTCGGTGAACTGGCGATGGATTTCCTAAACCATTTTTAGTTACTTGTGAGATACGACGCTGGCACAGAGCTGCTCGCCAATTTTGAACAGACAACAATGAACCATATCTCTGATCACATCTGAGAATGGAGACGCCGAAAGAGTCGAATAAAGGTGTCAGTCCCACCAACATTCCTTCTTGAGTGGTTCCTTAAGTCTTTGGTCCCGCAGTTATCCAAAGATGCCGCGACGTCGAGAGTATTCTCTGAAGAAGACGCCATCATGAGGGATCAACAATTTGAGCTCATATATTCTCAGTCCGATTTATTATACAACATCTTGCCAGATGCACCATGCTCAATCCTTGATAAAACTAAACAAAGAGCTGGACCACATGCCGATGGTATTTTTGGTTCAGTACAAACAAAGGCCACTGATAAATTGATGAAGCAGTTGCAACAGTTATCTATACAACACACAACGACCAACCAAACTACTACTTTGGCTGCTCCCCCTGCCAAAACATTGGAGGTACACACAGTGAAATCGACTAACCCAAAGGCCACCCAACAACCTGAAGGAAAGAAAAAACAACGAAATAAGGGTAAGGGGGATAAAAAACCTACCGATAATGCTGGTGGGGACAACACTGAGAAATGAAAGGCGAGGTATCCGTGCAACTTGTGCGCGGAAGACCACCCAATCCTTTTATGTCCTTGGCTTGCAGAAGCCCAAAAGTTTGTGACATAGCAACAACCTGCTGTGTTGACCAATCCATTTCAACATGGGCAAAATCTAACCCAAGCCTCTGGAAGCAAAGAAGGGGGCAGCCAATAACACTGTCCTCCTGCGAACAACCTCGCATCCGAAAATGTATATATGGTTAGGGGTGATGCTTTTATATTGATAAGAGTGCATGACTATAGTAAACCAAGAACTTCTGAGAAGGGTAAATAAGTTGAACTCCCATCTCTTCCTCTATAGATTGAGAAGACGTTGGGTGAAACAATGACACACATTCCCAAAGGCGCATTCAAAAAAGATTCTCATAACCCAAACGCAAGGGCCGCCCAGAACTACTCTGTGGTGGAAGATTTACCACAAACCCCTTGTGCGATGTCCGCTTTGGAGGTCCTCCAAAGTTGTCCTTCCCAAAGGAAAGCCGTTACCTTAGGATCTATCGAGACTTGTAATCCAGGTACAATTATGCTGGATACAACCGACTTAAAACCTCGTCTGCCTTACCACGTAGAGTTTCAGATAGTAGTGGCTTATCCCATCAAAAGTTTTACTCAGAATATCTTCCGCACGGTGTTTTATCAGGGTGCCTCAACATGCGTTATGTCATTGGCATGTTGGAAGGCTATTGGCCAACCTGTTTTTTCTCCATCACCTACTCTCCTCACTGCTTTCGACGGTCGTTTGTTCCGACCACATGGTATCATTCCTTCTTTCCCCGTGCAGTTAGGAGGGAAGACCGTCTGTGTCGAAGTAGAGGTAGTTGATGCTCCCCTCGACTATAACCTCTTGTTAGGAAGGAGTTGGACTTATTCCATGCAAGCTGTGGTTGCTATAGTTTTCTGGGTCTTGTTGTTTCCACACGAAGGCCGGATAGTGACCATCAATCAATTGTCCTTCTCTAGACCTGACCTTGCTTTGGGGGCATCCACGGTCTCGATGATTGATAATACTCAACCAGGTGTCATCAACGTAGGGGTTGGTTTGTGCCTGTCTTTGATGGGTACCTTCAATTACCCGCCCCCTCAAGGCGATATCAAGTTTATATCCAATCACCATAAGGTTGATATTTTTCAAGTTTCATCGTTCCACACGATTTACTTCGACGATCCGTGGACACTTCCTTCCCCATCGGCCACGATGGATTGGACAGGGCATCCGAGCATGTCCATGCCCTTGTCCGCAGCTGAAGTAGTGTACTCTTTAGTCCAACAAACTTCATCCCACATTGATCCAGCTCCTGCACAAGAGTTAGATCCACTTCTAGAGCCTATTTGGGCTCAGGGTTCTCTTGCTCACACCGATTCATTAGACTTAGTCTTTCCCTGTGATGAAGCAATAATTGAAGCAATGACTAGTTTGGATAAACCCTGGGAAGATCTTCATCATAGATCATACTTCCTCCTAGAGTTAAGCTGAATTGAAGCGAGAGAATTCACCATGACTATGATGGGAGATCGGTCTTGTTCTATTAATCCCTTAGCTACACATGAGGTTTATGCTGAGGATAATATGGCCACTCTCGCTGAAACCTTACCAATCAATATCTCTCGAAACCCTTGCATCGTGGAGAATGTCTTCGTCGGAGCAGATTGCTCCCCCAAAGAGATTCAAATCTACACCGATCTTTTTAAAGAATTCCGCGACTTTTTTGCCTGGTCTTCTGAGGAAATTCCAGGTATCAATCCAAAAATAGTTGAACATGAAATCACAACGTATCCTAATGCCAAGCCGGTTTGGTAGAAGCTTCTTCTAGTTAATCCTAAGAAAGAAGCAGCCATTAAGGTTGAGGTTGAGAAATTGCTAAAAGTCGAGTTTATCTATCCTATCCATTTGACCCAATGGGTGTCAAACCCCGTGCTGATCAATAAAAAACAAGGCATGATTCATGTATGTACCGAATTCCGTGATTTGAACAAGGCCTGTCCCAAAGATAATTTTCCCACACCTTTCATTTATCAGATCATTGATGAATGTGCGGGTTGCGAAGCCTTTTCTTTCATGGATGGTTTTTTGGGATATAATCAAATCCAAATCAAACCCAAAGACCAACACAAAATGACATTCATCTATCCATGGGGTACATTCGCATATCGTAAGATGCCTTTTGGTCTCAAAAATGCTAGAGCCACCTTTCAGCGGGCCATGTATTTTTCTTTTCATGACTTCAAACATATAGTCGAGGCTTACCTAAATGATCTAACATCTCGATCTCGCAAGAGAACGGATCATCCCGCACACCTCCGACTTATCTTCGAACGTTGTCGCTACTTTTAGACTCGCTTGAATCCAAACAAGTGCATCTTCTGCGTAACGTCAGGATGATTGTTAGGTTTCATAGTGTCAAAAACAAGGATCATGGTTGATCCTCTCAAGGTTGAGGCAATAATTCAGTTGCCCCCCCCACGCACAATCCTTCAACTTCAGAGTTTACAAGGAAAGGTGAACTTTTTACGACGCTTCATCGCCAACTATGTCGAGATCACCAAGGGATTTATGCACTTACTAAAGAAAGATGTTCCCTTTTACTGGGACGATGCTGCTCAACGCTCTTTCGATGCATTGAAACATGCCCTCACAACTGCCTCTTTGCTCCGACCACCTAACTATAACAAAGATTTCTTATTATATCTGGCCGTAGCAGAATCAACCATTGGCATGGTTTTAGTTCAGGAAGATGACTTGTTCTCAGAATACGTGATCTATTACCTGAGCCGAGGCCTCGTAGGACCGGAACTCAATTATTCTCACATCGAAAAACTTGCATTGGCATCATTTCATGTTGTTCAATGGTTCCGTCATTATGTTTTTTTTCGCAAGACCACCGTCATTGCTGTCGTGAATCCATTCCAGTACATGTTGACACGAGGGGTAATAGGCGGAAAAATCAGTAGATGGATAGTCATCCTCCAGGAGTTTGACTTAGACTTCATTTCAACAAAGTCCAAAAAGTCACTGGTCTTTGCAGAACTTATTTCGAAACTTCTGGTTGAGTTAGGTAATGTTGTGCCTGAAGAATTTCCTATCCGGGGAGATATGTTTTTTATCACATCTTCGGATCCATGTTATGGAGATATACTTATCTATCTCCAGACTTTGAAGTACCCCACCACTGCTTCTTGTGATGAGCGTCGACGCATACGCCATCAGGCTAAGAATTATCTCATAATCAATGATACATTGTATCGAAGAGGTGTAGGCTACATCCTACGCCGATGTCTCACTCATGAGGAAGCAATTATCGTGCTTAATGATTTCCATACCTGGGCTTGTGGTAGTCATTTGGTTGGGTTGGCAACAGCCCAAAATATTCTACGAGTAGGTTACTTCTGGCCGACACTTATCAAAGATTGTATCGAATTGGTGAAGAAGTGCCATCTGTGCCAAATCTTCTCTCGGAAGATGAGGGCACATCCCTCTCCCATGTTTCCTGTCATCACAGTTGGTCCCTTCACTAAGTGGGGGATTGATTACACTACTTTCAACCCTCCTTCAGTAAGGGGGCACCGCTATATCATCATAGTTGTAGACTACTTCAAAAAGTGGGTCGAAGCTATGCCAACGTTTAAAGATGATGGAGAGACTGCAACTCTCTTTTTATTCAATCAGATAATAGCAAGGTTCAACGTCCTAAGGGAGATTGTCGCTGACCATGGTAGTCACTTTCAGAACCAGATGATGATTGAGTTAACATCAAATATTGGTCTATGGAAAGAACATTCATCACCCTACTACCCCCAAGCAAATGGGCAGGTGGAAGCTGTAAATAAAACTCTTAAGACCATTCTATAATGAACTATCAACTCAGCCAAGTCAAATTGGCATTTGATGTTATACTCGACATTATGGGCTTACCGAACATCTGTTAAGACTGCAACTAGTTTCTCACCTTTTCAACTCGTTTACAGGTTGGAGGCAGTCTTGCCCATTGAATGTCAGATCCCATCTCTAAAGTTGGCAGTACAATTACTGTCAGACACTTCTCCACTTGAAGAACGATTAGTATACCTTGAGCAGCTCAATGAGCAGTGTCGTGATGCGGCCCTAGCCAACGAGGCTCAAAAACATAAGTTCAAGTGTCAATATGATAGGTTTGTTCATCCTTGAATTTTCTCTGAAGGCAACCTTGTCCTGGTCTATGACAAAGATAAGGATCCCATGGGGGTAGGAAAATTCAAACCCATGTGGTTCGAACCTTTCATCATAAAAGAGGTTTTAAAAAATGGTGCTTATCGTCTGGTTGATTTTGGAGGGAATGCTTTGGCGGAGCCTAGAAATGGGCTCTACCTCAAGAAGTATTACTCATAGGTAGGTCACTATGGGTAAATTTTTGTAACATATGTATAGTCTTTGTACTATTACTTTTTAGTTTCTTTTAGTTTAATGGAAGAGTCGTTGATGTTATCTTTCGTCACTGTGGCAGATGTCAAGTGATTCCAAGGTGTTTGTTGGGTATGCAGACGGTGCTAATCGGCACACTCGGAGGCTTGCCTCCGCAGCTTGGGTAATCTTCACACCTCAAGGCCAGTTATTATCTTTCGAAGGTATATGATTAGGTGACACCACAAATAATGTTGTCAAGTATAGTGCAGTTATTGAGTTTCTTCATGACGCTTTGTCATTGGGTATCTCTCATCTCCGGGTCTATCTCGATGCTCAACTGTTTGTGTCTCAATTAAACAGAGTATACCAGGATCATGATCCAACTTTACACTGACGATTCCTTAGGGTACGTTTCTTAGAATGAAACTTTGATTATATTACATATTTTCATGTTCCTAGGAGATTAAACCAAGTTACAGATACTCTAGTTAATACAATTTTAGATTGGCATCTTGCACACATATGAAAGAACATTAACATAAGCATGTAAATATGATTTTTGCACACATGATCCATAAGACACAAAAGACCAAAAAAACATATATAATATCATAAAGTAACCAGAGTACATAGATGGATGCAAGCGCCTCAAAAATAGGACCAATAACGAGTCACAGGGCTTATGCCCTAAAAAATTATATACAAGTAGTGCTCGTGGCATGTCAAAATGTCTAGCTAAAGTCAGGGTCTGTGGGCCCTGTTATACTGGTCCACAACGTTGGCTAAACACCAAAACAACCAGACCCACTTCCGTGGTGCCCCCACTACATGAGGCTGCATAGATGGTGACAGGTCCTCAATCTCTGCCACCGGGACAGTGCAAGTGAGTGCAATAAAGTTACGCTCAACCTGTATCAATACCCTCTCAGCCTCGCTGGCTGGAATATCTCCTACTAATGTTGGCCCCCGTGCGGCGGCAGGTGCAACCCCTAGCTGAGGACGATGCATGTTCCTTGCATAGTCAGTGGGTCGCACTGGTCCCACATCTGCACACAATGAACACATATCCGTCAAATGCTCTGGCATAACAAAAAAATGATATATATAACAAAACAACATAAAAATTACATATACAAAAGAAAAAACTACAAAGGTGGAGACTTACCCATCTCGCCTCGCTCCTCACTAGGAGGTACTGGTATCTTAGGGTCTCTCGAAAAGTCAATCTCGACATAGGGGTAATCCTCTATAATCGGGATCTGTCGTGATAGCCACACAAAGAAGTCATCATCGAAGGACTCATTGGTCCTTCCGCCACCCTGTCGTGGAAGTAATACTGCCCATCTACACATAGCAGGAAGAGAGGCCTGATGTCCTCGTACCACTACTCGAGGACTAAAACTTGAAACTCTCTCAAAAATGAATGAACACAGAATGGTATCGAACCTGAAGTTCCTATGTGTCCACAAATGACAATCTGTCAACTGCCTTTTCATACACTCAAGCAATGTGGTACTCCAATAAAAAACTTGTGCATTTAAGCATTGGATGACACAGTTCATCTGTGCACGGAACGCCTAATGTAGAGCCGCAAAACTAGTAAATCGCCCAATAAGCAATACTATCACCTGTAGTGATAGGTCAATGATATTGCTTATGGGCACTTGTGTGCTTGAGCGGTCTGTATCATCTGCACAATATAGACCTATCAATTCCACTATGTTAGCCGTAGGAAAAGTCATAAAGTTGACTGGTTCCCCTCTCCTGGAGAGGCCAGTCAAAAAGTAAATGTCCTCAACCATGGGCACAAGTGACTTCCCCTCTAACATGAATGCCTCTGCATCCGGATGCCAGTAGTCAATCAAGGCATTAAGTAGCCTAGGTTATGCCCGCATAAAAGGACATAGGAAAAAAATGAGTAACCCACATTGCATCGAAGTAGCCATAGCATTGGGGTCTTCCCCGACCAACTCACTAACCTCTTCATGCTCTCTTTCTCTCTAGTGGACATACATCTTGCAAAACAAAAGGGTTCAGGAGGGTTAACCCTTGCTTTTGAAGTCTTTTTCATTCAATAAGGGGGCCCATGCGTGCTGTAATGGTGAAAGTCGTGTGTACATGCATGCAAAGTTTACTCTGCCTGAATGTACACGCGACCTATCCTGAGACAACCCATGTGGACCTAGGGCCAACATTTTAAAGGTCGACACCCCCCTAAAAAATGAAGCCCAATGCACAAATAAATACATAAAATGCAAGATAAGGGAGTTTGTACTTGGTCTAGACAAAAGTTCATTTTGTCCACTGTAGTTCCCGGAATCACCACTTTAATCAAAGGGGGTGTTTTGGCCTCTTTTTGTCAGTTTTTTGGCCTCCCTTATCATTTTCTTTATACCAAAAAACATTTAGAGTGATTCAGGAGTTGCATAGGACGGATTTGATCGGGTATTGGGACAACTTTTTTTTGAGTTTTGAGTATTTTTTGACGGTCCGTGGAAATTTTTTTCGACGATCAACTTGAACATATAGGTTAGGTTTCTACCCTGATTTTTGTATCTCGTTGTCTTTTTCCTTTTCCATAGGATCGATCCCATCAGGTTGTAACACATAACCATCATCTCTGCTTTAGAAGTGTTGCAACTTGGTGGTAGAGCTTACCGAAACATGGATGCCCTAGGTAGATCCTTGTTGCATTATGGTATTCGTGTTGTCTCTAAAAAACTGTAGGCTCGGGAGTCCTTCTAGCTTTTCTTGAATATGAGTTTGAGCCTCATTTGCATGTTTCTTCTTTGCTCTTGACCTCACCCTCAGGAATCCCAAAAAGTAACGAGTCTTCTTTTAAGCCCTTTTCATACCCTCTAAATATGAAAAGATTGTCGAGCAATCTTGTGGCCTTTCACGCTCGTTAAACTGAAATTTGAAGTCACGTCTGTCCAGCGGTAGTTTACCCCTTTTTCGATCCAGATGGTCAATTGTATGAACAAAGGTATACTCTATGGAACTTCAGCTCTATAGAAGAGTAATCTCAGGTATAATTTTATCCCTTTTTCGGGCCTAAGGGACTAAACTTACGAAGAAGGAACCTCCACGGAGTCCATAGTTAAGCTCTTTTCAGACTCCCTAAAATTGAAAAGATCGTCGAGAGACCTTATTCTTTCACACTCGTTAAACTGGTCCAGAAGAACATTCCTGACCGAGTCCATAGTTAAGCTTTTTCTAGACTCCTTAAAAATGAAAAAATGGCCGAGTGACCTTGTCCTTATCACACTCGTTAAAATGGTTTTGAATAGACGTCTCGTCAGTGCTAGTTTACCCCTTTTTCGAACCGACTAGACTATCTTCGAAAAAGGTACCCCAATGGAGTCTCCTTTTATGTTTTTTCAGACTCTCTAAATATGAAAAACCACCGAGCTTACCTTCTCTGGGCTCGTTAAACTTACATCGAAGGACGTTACCATTGTGTGTTTTGTTAATCGCATTTTCATACCTTATACACTAGCCTTGTAACAGTTTGCTTCTGTGTCTTAACACCCTTGGCCCCCAGAGGATTTTTCCCGAGTATCATTATACTAGAACATATGTATTGTTCTTATGCCTTGAACTTGTATGTTTGCAACACTCATTCCTCCATTGTAACGTAATATTCCTTTATTCTTTTTTCCAAACTTATTGAAAAAGACAAAAAAATCAAATATACCCCAAAAAGAGGAAGGGAAAAGTATTTTTTTTATTGGCAGCATAATGAGTCGCCCTTGGATAAAGCACATTTGTTCATTTGTTCATCAAACCTTGGGATTTAATATGACCCTAGGAAGCTGTTCTCGCTACATAGAGATGTGTCCTCCCTCATTTGGTTATTCTTCCAAACATATGGAGAATTTGTGTTGCCTCCTTCCTCGTAAACTTATGACTAATGCCATGCTACCTGAGTCTCATAATTTGTCGTGCTATTGTCCAAGGGAATTTTGTCACCAAGCCTGAGTCAACCCCTCTGCAATTTGTCTCTTGCCCTCATACCTGGCCATCCTGAATGTCCAATCAAGTCCTTGTTCGAAATCAATGAAGCCTTCATTCTGATCATCAAGTCCATGACCGACGAGCCGTCGAAGACCTATGGGTAGTGCAGTCATACACTCATATTACACTCCTACCCGAGTTTTGAATATTTTGAAGTAGTTTCTCGAGCTCTGAAGACCTCATCTCCATCCATCAGACTGTATCAGCTTCTAGAAGATGGATACTCTATATGTATATCTTTTTTATTTTGAGATGTAGCTCCACTGTGTATTGTTCACGGCTACTCTTTATATAGTTATATGACATGGATCTACAGTGTATTTGATTGGTAGCCATGATTCTATTTTATCCTGAGCATGGGTATGCCCGCCTCAGTGAGACATTTGTTATTTTGCAGACGACGCCTCCTAGTTCCTGATCCTTGGGCTCAATCGTTCGGCACATCAGTAAAGATTGGTAATGTATTTAGGCCATCAGATGCTCTTCTGACTTCACACATTAGGGGGCATCTGTTATAACCCTAAATTGCACCATACATGCTTACCTGGCATCAGGCCATCTTAGATCCCTTCTTTTCCAAAGCATTGCTGAACAACTCTTTAAAAAACCTATTTTATAAGGGCCCACGTGCCCTACTCCATTATTGCACACGTGTACATGATAGATGACCTAAAAAAGCCCGCGTGGACCGACAAAAGCACGAAAAAAGGAAAGTTGCCGATGGAACACACAACTTTGGGTGAGTTAACTGAAACTCCCGGCCATGCATGGCCGAGGGTTCATCCAAATACCTAGCTCCTTCTAGCCTATAAAAGAAGGGGTAGGGGTCCCATTTGGAGGGGAAAAAATATAGCAAAAAACTCTGCCCATTTGCATATTCCCATTGTCCCAACCCTTTAGCCATCCTTGTGCCAGAAGAGATACAAAGCAAAGAAGTTGGAGGACAGTTGAAGAGGATCCCAGGATGAGGTTCGCGGAGCGGTGGCCGGTCTCAATTTTTTGTAAGTTGATTCATTCAAAGTAATAAAGAAAATGCTTTTCCCGTCCCAATTCATGAGTTATTCTGTTAAGGTCCTAACCCGCACATAGGTAGATCAATGTATTCGGATGTAATAAAGGTCAATATTAATAAGACCTTTCAATAAAATAGAATAAGGCGGATGTAAGAAGACCTAATAGAAGCTTCCGCTTCTAGAAGGATC
>ML805549.1:128197-144054 GCA_009831015.1 Picea engelmannii
GCAGCATTCTTCAGACCAAAGTGTAACCCCGCAGCTATAAAAAAAAAAAAAAAAGTCTGGAATTTTTTTCACCATTATTTGAGACTTATTCCATTAGATTCATCTCTTCTCCATGATCACAATCATCCATATCATTTTTCTGCAAAAATTTCTGATCCCGCCCACTCCCTTTTCAATTCACCCATCCTCATGGCCCATACTCGTAGCCAAGAACTAGAGTCTCGCTTCAACACCTTGCAATCTAGTTTACTCGAGACCCAACAAGAAGTGCAACAACTCAGTGCTACTATTGCCTCCCATGATGCCTCCATAAATGCATCCGTAAATGTAGCTGTGCAGTCCGCAATGGCAGAAGTCAAACACAAACTGACCACCCAGCTTGAATCTGTCTTTGCATCACTCTGCACCAAACTCAAGATCCCTACCGATGACTCCTTTCCTGATGCACATAAAAAGACTGAAGGTGAAACTTATTCCCATTCCTTTCAACCCCATCACTTTCAAAGGGACATATGCCTTCCGCGGGTGGATGTAAGAAAATTTGATGGCTCGGACCCCACTGGTTGGGTCACCCAAATGGAGCATTATTTCTCTCTCTACAACATTACAGACGACTTGGCCAAACTCCGGTATGGTGTTCTCCATCTAGATCAAGAACGCTGGCAATGGTGGCAATGGAAAAAAACTTCCCGTCAAGGGTATATTGCTTGGACCCAATTTGTTGCTGAGCTTTATGAATGCTTTGACATTGACTACCAACCATTTGGGTCGTTTGACAAAATTGAAGCAATCAGGCATAGTAGAAGACTTCATAGCTGCATTTGAGCGTCTGGCTTTTCGAACAGAGGGCATGACTGATGCTTTCTTTCGAGAGTGTTTTATCAGTGGCCTCAAGGAGGAGATTCGGGCTCATGTCCTCATGGATCGACCTATGACTTGGGTGGAGGCTACCAAAAAAGATAAATAAGCACAACAAATTGTTTCCTCTCAAAACCGTAAGCCTTCCTTTATCCGTCACCCTAAACCAATAAACCCCACTACTCCCTCCGCCCCATTAAAAATCCAAAAATTGACCAGGGCTGAAATGGCTGAACGCCAACTCAAAGGCCTCTGCTATAATTGTGATAACAAATATTTCTCAGGCCACAAATGTAAGGAACAAAATCTCTTTATGGCCATCTCAGAGGATATTCAGGAAGAAGATGTTGACACTCCCCCTGTGCCTGAGTCACCATAAATATCTGACATACACCCTCCCTCCGACCCTCCCGAGGTGGAACCAATCATTTCCCTCAATGCTCTCACCGGCTTCTCTGCTCCCCAAACCCTCAAGTTAATCGGTTACATCAAGCACCGAAAGGTCATCATTATAGTTGATAGTGGAAGCACCCACAATTTTATTCATTGCCACATTGCCCAAGAAACCCATTGCTACATCCATGTTGTCAACAATTTCCAAATCATGATTGCCAATGGTGGTTCTATGAAATGTGGTGGGCACTATGAAAATGTGCGTCTCCAAATAGGTGACTACCACCTCAAATCCCATATGTTTGCTATTGACATGGGTAGTTGCAACATTGTGTTGGGTGCAGAATGGATAAGGACTTTGGGTCCCATTCTCATGGATTTTCAGAACTTAACCATGCAATTCGACCAAGGAGGCCACCAATATAAATTTCAAGGCATCACTATTGGTTCACCTAAGTTCATCAGTTCTCATCGCATGGAAAAACTGCTGAAAAAAGGTCATTCGGGTGTCATTGCCCAACTCCACGCCATACAAGCCATAGAGACCCCACCAGTGCCCCAAGACCTCCAAGCCCTCCTTTCTAAACATCAAATAGTATTTTCCACTCCCCAAGGACTCCCTCCTTCCCACAGTGTCCATGATCATTCCATTCCCCTTGTCCCAGGAAGCCTTCCCCCCAATATATGTCCATATCACCACCCCTTTTGCACAAAAAAATGAAATTGAAAAAATGGTCCAGGAACTCCTTCTTGCCGGAGTCATCTATCCTAGTACCATCCCTTACTCCTCTCCAGTCATCATGGTACTGAAGAAAGAAGGTTCTTGGAGAATGTGTCCTGACTTCCGTGCTCTCAACAAACTAACCATCAAAGACAAATTTCCCATTCCTGTCATTGATAACCTCTTGGATGAATTGAGTGGCGCCCAATTCTTTACCAAACTTGATCTTCGCTCGGGCTATCACCAAATACGTATGAAAGAGGATGACATTCCCAAGACAGCCTTTCACACTCACAAGGGCCACTATGAGTTTTTGGTCATGCCCTTTGGTTTTTGTAACGCCCCCTCCACCTTCCAGAGCCTCATGAACCATGTCTTCCGCCCTTTTCTCCGTCATTTTGTCTTAGTTTTCTTTGATGATATCCTCATATATAGAAAAACCTGGACATACCACCTTACTCATGTGGATCAAGTTCTCCGCCTACTCTCTCAGCACCAGCTTTTCCTGAAATAGTCCAAATGTGCTTTTGGTGCCTCAGAAGTAGAATACTTGGGTCATCTAGTGGGAAAGGATGGCGTCAGGGTGGACCCGAAAAAGATTGAAGCTATGCAAGAATGGTCGCACCCAAAGACTCTCAAAATATTGCGGGGATTTTTGGGCCTCACAGGGTATTATCGCAAGTTCGTTAAGAACTATGGAAAGATTGCAACACCTCTCACGACTCTCCTAAAAAAGAACTCTTTCACTTGGAATCCAACAACTACTCAAGATTTTCAAACCTTGAAGACGACCATGTGCACCACTTTGGTTCTGGCCCTTCCCGACTTCACAAAGACCTTTGTTTTGGAATGTGACGCCTCAGGGAAAGGAATTGGCATTGTCCTTATGCAAGAGGGTCGACCGTTGGCCTTCACTAGCAAGCAACTATCTGAAAATAATCTGGGCAAACCCATTTATGAAAAAGAAATGTTGGCGATTTTGCATGCTATTGAGTTGTGGTGCCCGTATCTCTTGGGGCAACGCTTCCAAATCAAGACAGGCCATCAAAGCCTCAAGTACTTTCTGGAACAATGCATTTCCTCCCAGGAACAACAAAAATGGGTGACTAAGCTCTTTGGATATGATTATGATATCATTTACAAGAAGGGAAAAGACAATGTTGTGGCGGATGCACTGTCCCAAAAATATGAAGACGAAGGATCCCTTTTTTCTCTTTCCTTCATTGTACCCGATTGGCTCCAAGTTGTGCGCCAGGAATGGCTTCAAGATCCCAAAAGTTTGCATCTGATCCAACAACTGCAGAACAAGGCTCTCGCTCCCCTAGGGTACTCCTGGCTCCAGGATGAGCTTCGATACAAAGGTCGCTTGTATTTAAGTAAACAATCCAAGCTCAAATCCAAAGTGTTTTCTGAGCTTCATGCTACACCCACAGCGGGGCACTCAGGGTTCACCAAAACATATGACCGAGTCAAACGTTCTTTTTTTCTGGGATGGTATGAAACAGGACATCCGTAAGTTTGTTGCTGAATGTGAGGTGTGTCAACGTAACAAGGGAGAAACAGTCAAATCTCCAGGCACCCTCCAACCGCTTCTGATTCCCCCCGCTATTTGGAAGGATATCTCTATGGACTTTATTACAGGCTTACCCAAATTGGGGAATAAATCAGTCATAATGGTGGTGGTGTATCGTCTTTCCAAGTTTGCTCATTTTTGCGCTCTTCCCCACCCATTTACTACATCCACAGTGGCTCAAATTTTCATGGACCAGGTCTTCAAGCTGCATGGCATGCCGCACTCTATTGTTTCTGATCGAGACCCAACTTTCACAAGCAATTTTTGGCAAGAATTTTTTAAGCTACAAGGCACACAACTACATCTCAGCTCATCTTATCATCCCCAAACGGATGATCAAACGGAAGTTGTCAACAAGTGTTTGGAAACATATCTGAGGTGCTTTGCCTCTGAAAAACAACACCGGTGGGCTCAATGGTTACCCCTCGCCAAATGGTGGTACAACACTACATACCATACAACCACTCGCATGACTCCTTTTGAAGCAGTATATGGACAGAAGCCACCTTCAGTTCTCTCATACTTACCAGGTACCTCGAAGGTCCAGGCGGTTGACCAAACACTTACAGTCTGAGAGGATATCCTTTGTACCCTTAAAGAGAACTTGGTCATGGCACAGAATAGAATGAATAAGCAAGCAGATCAAGGTCGCTCTGAACGTCAATTTGTAGAAGGGGATCAGGTGTTTCTGAGACTGCAACCATATAAGCAAACTTCCCTCAAGGCCGAGCATTGTCAGAAGCTAGCACCCAAATTCTATGGCCCTTACATAGTTCTCAAGCGTGTGGGACAAGTTACATATCAGTTAGCTCTGCCCAGTCAGTCGAAGCTACATCATGTTTTTCATGTTTCATGCTTGAAGAAGGTGATTGGTACCAGGTGCCAAATTCAAACCAACCTTCCAGAGTTAGCTGAAGAAGGATCCATTTGGCTACAACTAGAAGCAGTTTTGGACCAGCGTGAGTGTCGCCTGCGTTAGAGAACCATCAAGGAAGTGCTAGTACAGTGGAAATATATGACTCCAGCAGATGCCACTTGGGAACTAGCTACCATTCTACAGCAGTTTCCACATCTCAAGCCTTGAGGACAAGGCTGTTTTTAAGGGGGCGAACATGTTAACGTCCTAACCTGCACATAGGTAGATCAATGTATTCGGATGTAATAAAGGTCAATATTAATAAGGCCTTTCAATAAAATAGAATAAGGTGGATGTAAGAAGACCTAATAGAAGCTTCCACTTCTAGAAGGATCTTCCTCTAGATGCTTCTCTTGATAGACATATTTAGTATAAATAAGGGTCGAGGGTATGAAAACCCTAGCTTGGATATTATTGTAACAGAGCGTTGCTCGACTAGAGGTTGCCCCCTCGAAGAGGTCTGTGAACATTGCTTTCTAAATCAAAGTGCTTTTTTCTATTTCTCTTTCGTATATCATTTCTGTGTATTTTGAAGATTATGCTGGATATTTTACTGTTATTCTTCCATTTCTAGCATTTTATTTATGTTCTGCATATTTTATATAACTGGTATCTTGCAAGCATGCACCTTCCATAGAGGAAGACATTCTTAAAATAAACGCTTATTCAGGAATTATTTTGGCAAAGACTCAAAGGCACACATTTGAAATTGTAGAAGAGTCAATGACCTTGGGTCAAAAATATTTTCCATTTTCTACTCCAAAGATTAACATTTATGCCCTTGCTCATGTTGTCCATTAATTGAAAACCCATTTTTTCAAATGAGGAGACATAGAAATTTAAGTTCTTAGAGAATTGGGATGTCTTTTTCCTCAAAAGAGTGATGTGAAAAATCTTAGAACCTAAACATGAATCCTCCAATTCCCATAAAGATCATGGATGCAATCGGATTTTGAAATGATCCCATATTTGATTCATAAGTTGTTTATCTAAATCAATAAGAAGAAGTGCATATAGAAATCCCTTTTAATTTGGATATTGGACCTAGTTAAGAGACAGTGGGATTGCAAAGAGAAATTTCTTATAATTTGGATAATGTTTTATTCCCACCCTCTCTTAACTAGGTCCAAGACCATGAGGAATAATAACTTAAAGATGAAACTAAGGAAAGGAGGAAAACAATCCCTGTATCAGATTGTATTTATGTGCACAAGTGTGAACATTATAAGGCCCCAATGCAAGAAATATACAATCTTTCATGTTCTATATGGGAAGAGAGTTATATTAATGACAAGTTTGATGATGAGATGGAAATGTTGCTAAATGTTGAAACTTTTGAACATGGAAATACAGACTCTAAAATTGCGAACAAGTTAGAAATAATCCATAAATACATATTACAAGAGCGTGTGCTTGGTTCATAGGTGGAATTGTTCCCTCTATAATATTGTTTTGATCAGTATGAATATAAAATTCATGAGAAAGAAGATAATCAAGACTTGGGGCATGAGTAATTAATTTCTCTGAATAATATTTCTAGGCAAAGAGACAAATGTGATATGGGGATTAAAAAGGTATGGATAGCACTTGATGAATAAGAATATTTAAAGCATGGAGCCCGAGGGTTTCTAGTTGGTTTGGTGTAAATGCATAGAAATAATTCAAAATTTGTATAAATTTTATGTATTCTAGAGGGGCATGAAGAGGATAGTGAACTTGGAATTGACGAACACTTCTATTGTTGAAATTGTCAGGATGATCAAGGAAACAATGATGTCTCCTTTCAAAAAAAATTATTGTAGAATGAACTTTAGTGTGGTGAGAATAAAGTTTTGATTCAGGAATTTTTCAAGTAGGATCTATAGCAAGTTGATTTTCATCCTTTTATTGTAGAAACGAATAAGAGCGCATAAAAAATTGAATTTGTTGTCAACTACATTCTACAATACTTCTTTGGAGGTTTCCATGAACAAGTCCACTTGAATCCTATCAAAGAATGGTTCCATAGTGTCATTATTGAACCATTGTCATGGCATCCAGGTATGATACATATCATTTGCATCATTCCTCTTGTATTTCCAACATCGTGGGTTTGGTATTCAATTTTGATTTGGTGACTAGATCACATGAATATGAAAATGAGTCACATTTTGAACCTAATGTGTGAATGGCTCAATTGGAAGTCTACATTCAATCGAAGTACCTTGTCATGTACAGTTAGCGTAGGGTAGGTAGGAGTGTTTTTGTTTCAACTTGTTTAGTTAGTGTTCAAAAATTTTGAATACAATAATTGGTGCTTTGGGACCAAATTTTGTTATGTTGAAGAGAAACTCCATGCCCAATGAAATGAAGGCACTTGGTATGATTATGTGGATCTTAGAAACCCATGAGAGATCATTGTCCCAAAGTTGGAACCAAATGTTAATGCATTTTTGTTGCACCTAGAGTATGGGTTACAAATTCTCCATTGAATATTTTGGAATTGGAATTATCATATAGAAAAGGGAGATGGTCATATGAAGATTTGAAACATGGGATACAAAACCTATAAATCATTTACCTCAATTCTTGTAAATGTAGACTCCAAGCTTTCCCTTTTCCTACATTCTTTTTAGTTATTTATTCACTTACTTTTTGCAAACATTTTTTTTTTTAAATTTTGGCATTAATTGTCTCCCCCTCTTATTTCAAGTAATGTTGCATCAAATCCTTGAAAAGTAGTTATCCAGATTGTAATGTTGCATCAAATTCTAGAAAAGTAGTTGTCCTAGATTGTATAGGGAAAAAGTTGTTTTATTTCTAACCTAGTAAAGTTAGGGTGTCTTTCTAATTTCTTAATGCATGCAATTTCTCAAACTTTTCCAAGTTATTTTAAAACTTGGGATTTATATATATTTAATAAAACTTCACCGAAAAATTATTTAAAGAGCACATAGTTTTTATAAATCTTCTTTTGTAATGAAGCTAAGCTTTGAGCATGTGCATCATTTGGAAAACTTGTTTAATATTAGTCACTATAGTCTTGCAAAGATTCTTGATAGATTAAATCATCTTTTTGTTTATATATTCTTCAAACAATCTTGTACGATATCTCATTTGAACATGTAAAGGGTGAGTAATATTTTTAAGTCACATTTTGTCATATTTGGTATTCTCCCTTTTTATTTGTTTATATAAATACAAAACAAATATAAAAGGAATCAACAAGAACCTACCTAATCCTTTCACGGGAAGTCATTTTTACATCTTAAAGCTACAAGCACAAATGATGATTATAAAGATTGTGTGGGAGTATATTTATATTATTTTCCATTCGGTGTTAAACCTTAAGGAAATATTCCCTTTAAAAAGAAACTTGGCCTAAAAGGTAGAAATATGTTTGTGTGTGTGTGTGTGAGAGAGAGAGAGAGAGAGAGAGAGAGAATATCGCCTCTATAAAAACAAAGGAGAGCACTCTCTACTCCCCAAAAGGAATCCTCTCAAATTTGGTGCTTTTCTCTCAATAGGGAAAAGAGATCAACAATCCTTCAATTCCCCTACCAACTTCACTTGAATAATCTACAAAATGGATTTAAATGGTTTGGCATTCAACTAGCACACTAAGTATGGAATTACATAAGTTGATTTAGTCAAATCCACTAAACATTTTGAAGATTATGGTTCAAAATGGTGAGGTTTAGTCAAAAGGGAGACATTTTGGATTTAGATTACTTTTTGAAAGTTGCATTTAATAGTGATGAATTTTTGGATTTAGGTGGACCTTTCAAATATTTCAACAATAAATATCGTTGCTCACTTAGATTTAAAAGATTTTGTAGAGAAATTTAGCTAGATCCTTTTGATATCTTCAATTATGTTGTATCCAGTCTCATATGAGGATGAAGTCTTAGATGGTTAACTTTTATCCCCATAAGAGTTACGTTGAGTTTCATGATCAACCTACTACTTATTCATGTTTCATATTGGATAATCACCATGCCCTTTCCCAACATGTAATTCTTCCATTTAATTTTCTCCTACTTCCCCATAGAAATTAACACTCCTGAAAATGGATTTATCCCATAAAACCATTGTGATTGCAAGGGTTGGATTCATATCTCCAAGCTCCATATCATATTGATTACTTCCCTTATTAATTTTCTATGTGAAAAGTTCCAAAGCATTTAGGAATTGTGTGCATTATATTTCGTTATGGGGTTGTTGATGTGATTTGCACCAATTTTCTATGGCTATAGAATCAAAATCACCCTAATTGTTTATTGGAGTTGAGTCAATTTTAGTTTTGGAACTCCCTGTTGACGGGTCTGAATGGAATTTCAAGCAAATGGGGGATAACCCTCGATGGTAGGTCCCAATCATACCTACTCTCATTTGGTGTAGCATTTCTTGCGAATATATGGGCTTTGTTGCACTCAGAATTAAAAGAAGAAAAAGGGGAAAGACAACAGACTTCCCCCCAAAACTTCATACAACAAAATCTGATCTACTCAAGAAGAAGATAAATGCATAAAGAATAGTCTCATATACACCCATCAGAATCAAAAATTTCTAAAATGCCTCGTGCTCTTTATTACTCGGAATTAATAGTAACATATTTTTTACAAAGGGAAAAATTCCTCTCCCATTCAACTAGCTCTCTTTTATAAAAGAAGAGAGAGAGACTCTTCGGCTCTCATGACCATTCGTTTCATTTTCCCCTAATTTTGTCTTTTTTACATTTCAAATTTGTTTTGCATTTTGAAAATATATATGTGGGAGTTACAAATGGGAGATGAAGAGACTCTTGGGTGGTTATATTCACCTTATGACAATTTACAAATGATATCTATCTAAATTTATTATTTATTCTACCTATTGGGCCATTTTTTGAATTTATTGGGTCGTTTTGGGCATTTTTGGCTTTGTTCTACTGAAAAAAATCATTCTAGATTATTCTCCTCTGTCTCAACATTCCATTGATCTATTTCTAGCTTGATTTCATGGCTCGTAGCTTGAGATATAATTGTTTGAATTCTGCATAGTGGGTTCTTCATACGAATTCAGGTTCCTTTTGTGTTTTTCATTTTCAGACCTTTTATGCTTAGCATCATCCAACAATTATTATCCCAGCCTATCCTTCTCTTCTCCATCTTTCCATCGAGCCCTCCAGGGCCTAATTTCGTTACTCGTATCTCTAGATTTGATTGTTTGAAATTTGCACAATCTGTTTTTCCCCCAAAATCATGGTTTGTTGTTCTCTACCATTTATGATATTTTTTGTCACATTATAACCTTAAAACCTCTTCCATTGCATTCCTCTACTCGATACCTTTCCAATGAGGTATCCTGGGCTCAATTACAACACATGTAGCGCAGGATATGGTCGTTTAACAAATATTGCATGAATAGTATTTCAGGAGAGTTGATCGGGTCGAGAAAATTGGTTGGGCCAAAAAAATTGATCGGGTCGGAGGATCATATTGGTGTCGAGAGAGTTGATCGGGCAAAAGGATCGGATCGGTGTCGAGAGAGTTGATCAGGTCGACGAAGATGATCATCATCGGGAGATTTGATCGGGTTGGAGGATTAGATCAACATCGGGAGAGTTGATCAGGTCAGTGAATATGATCGACGTTGGAATATTTGATGAGGTCAAAGGATCGGATCGACATCGAGAAAGTTTATCTATTTGGAGGATCGGATTGACGTTGGGAACGTTAATCGTTTCGAAAAAATGATCGACGCCGAGAAAAATTGATCGGCATGATCTGTATCACTTTGGAATGGATGAATTCCGACGATGAAAAGGGTTCCAATATTGAATGTGGGCCCAATGAGCTAGGTGGAAAATTCCATGTGAACATCTATGTGGCAGTGAGGTGGCAATGGTGAGATTTGGCTCAGGAAACTTTGGTAGGCCATAACGTTTGATCCAGAACTCGGATTTAAGTAAGGTTACAATCGTTGGAAAGCTATGGACTATAATAATCCAAATATGGGATTTAGTTAGAGTAAATAATAGAAGAAAATAGAGGTAAATATAAATAAATAAATAGAATGATAAAAGGGGAATAATATCAAAGGATTCCTCCGTCCCCGAGGTGTAGGACAGTCGGTGATGGAGTGTGTTGTTAAGCCACTCCGTGATGTTAAAGTCACCGGTTCTAAACCTGCGGGGACAAAAAATCCAACCATGTTAAGGGTTGGTGTGGCTCAGGCCGGGTGCGATCCCCGGGTGATTTTGACGGCTTAGATGCCCCTGAGTCGCGGTTTCTCAAGCCACAGGTTAATCGCGTAGCCAACAGGTCCCGCACAAATTACCAAACAAAAAAAAAATATCAAAGGATTCCTCCACATACAAATCGAGGATGGAGAAATTGTGAAGAAAGGATATCATGCTAACATGTTCCTACAACCATAGAAGGAGACAGAATTAGTTATGCGATTAAGAGGACATCTGCCAACATTATATTTACTTTCCTTTAAGCAAACTCATGAATAAGTCTATATTTTGAAGAACGTGAAGAGGAGAGGTTTATCAAAGGAACTCACCTATGACCTGGATTAAATAAATAACATGATAGCTGCATGTATCTAATATCCATCACATAGAAAGGATTAGTGACCTATGAATCAAGTTAAGAGTTTTCCAATATATGAGAGTATAAAGATGAATATGTTAAACACGCATATGCTAGCAAGCTTCGAATAATTCATCCAGGGAAATGATTAACGACCTACATCAAACTCATTCAAGACATGTACTAGATCATCAAACCTTACATCAATATAAAATCATTAAACACTTGAAAAAATATATAAGGTATGAAAACAATGTGTCAACCACTCATATGAATTTCAATGAAACATCATAGGTAAAATAAGAATCATGAAGACATTTGAAACCATAAGATCAAAAAAGATAAAAAAAACTTCCATCAAAGCAATCATCAGTCAAGACCAAACCTCAACTTCCTCATGTTAGAATATAGAAGATGGTGTGCTCGTTTTACCATTGACGATACCCTCGTCACCCAACCATAGGCCGAAGCCTCCCTCTGAGCACCTTAACCTTGACTGAGAATTCCTCCGGAAGAAAACCCTAGGCTAGATAGCCAAACAAAGAGTAGTGCACCTTTCCCCAAGGATGGTGCATCACAAAAGGCTGATCAGATAGTCCAAACCCTAGCCAAGAGATATTCAACCCAATACTGAAACTAGTTGTTGCTGCAGCTGCACCTACAACCCTCCTCCAAACCTGTGCACAAGACTGCAACTGCAGTGCACACCAACTGAGAAAACTGCAATTCTGAGATGCTACAAATGAGAACCGGTACCCTGTATTTATAGTAGTTCTTCCAGTTTTGTTGGGGACGACTTCTCCTTCTGGGTAAGTGTCTGTTTAGTATATTATTATTATTTCTAGCCAACTTCTTCTCTTGGAGGCTAATAGGCTAATATAAATTATCTTCTTGAGCCGACAAGGCTTCTAGGGTTATTAGCCAACTCATTAGGGTTTCTCTTGCTTCCCAGAGTATTCTATTCTCGTCAGGTTCAGACGTGGAGGTAAATACCTCTCGTAGCTACCATAATATTAACACTCCCTCCTAGATAGAGAGGTATTTACAGGTAATGGACTTGAGCACAAAAAAATACCATTTACCTGGTAGCATCAATATAGTCATCCAAACTATTTCATGACTAGATCATGAGCATCACCATCACCATTAGTTGCATCAATTCTCGAAACCATACTTCATCTGAGTAATTAGATATGATGTTGGATAAGTCACTCTCACCATAGAGTGATAAGAGGAGTAAAGGCTCTGAATTGTTTTCCGTCTGGAAAATCTATGTTCATCTGAATGATCATTATCTCCAATAAACTATTGATAGTCTTCAAGGCAATTAGAACAAGGATATAACACACCTATGTCTATTCATAGTAGTACATAACTACAATCTAGTGGTTCACTACCACATCAAGTAACACACAAGTACTTTATCGGCAACATATGGTTGCGAACAGTGAAACATATTCACCACAGTAGTCCTCATCTACTGTCATACAGTCTTCATAACAAACATCTGTATAGAAACAATGTTATGATATATACTGAATTATTTGGGCCAATATTTCACTCACATCTGTGAGCTCTGAAAGAATATATGCCTCATGAACAGTAGAGCACATCCACCATAGTAGTATATGTCTACTGTCTGGAGATAAGAAGTCTATGGGCCAATCTTTCACTCACATCTGTGAGTTCTGAAAGAATATCTGCCTCACAAGTAGTGGAACATATCCACCACACTAGTTTACATCTGATAGCAACCTGCATAGAAACAATGTTATGATAAAAACTGAATCATCTGGGCCAGTCTTTCACTCACGTATTGAGATCTGAAAGAATGTCTGCCCTCAGTATAGAATATCAATAATGGGCTATCTGCCCCATTCTTCTCAAACAAGGAAGAGGGATTATTTCTAATTTCTGAGCCTGGACCATTTCTCACCCTGGGCCATTCTTCCTACACTAATTAAAGTGAACCCTGGATAAAATGTATAAACCCTAATAAATGTTTGGACCATTCCTTACCCTGGGCCATTCCTCCAACACTGAACAAAGTGTAACCTGGCGAGAATGAGTCTGCCCTAAGGAATGACTGTCCCTGATTGTTGAGCCTGGACTATTCCCCACCCTGTGCCATTCCTCCGACACTAAACAAAGTGTAACCTGGAGAGAATGAGTATGCCCTCAAGGAATAACTTCCCGGACCATTCCCCACCCTGGACCATTCCTCCGACACTAAAAAAAGTGTAACCTAGAGAGAATGTATAACCCTCGAGGAATGTTTGTCCTGCATCAACCTCCAAAACGGACCATTCTTCAAAACTTCTCACAACTGTGAACTTCGAAAGAATGACTTCCCGGTGAGGCGGACCATTCTGCTTGACCACTACTCAGAGTGACTGCCAAGAAGAATGACTGTCCTAGACCAATCCCCATGTTAACCACAATGGGAAGTCGTTGTCTATGATACATCAACAATCAGTCTGCCTCCCATGTTAACTACAATGGGAAGTCACTGTTCGTCAGAAATCTCAGTCCACTTTCCGAAAAGGAAAGCATCTGTCCAATCTGGACTATTTTTCAATTACAAAGATAAATGCTCCCTCCTAACTGGAGAGTTACTTAAATCACAAAAATAAATGTTTTCCAAAAAATAATTTTCCGTACCTTCTCTTAGCTTGGAGAATTTTCCCGATCCCCGTCTTCTCTCGAAAATATACAAACTTGATTCTGGATAGAGGTTTTGTCAGGATATCTGTTGTCTGCTCATCAGTGGGAATATACTTGAGCTTTACCTCTCCTTTCTAGACTTCATCATGGATAATGTAATGATTGATTTCAAATGTGCTTTGGTCTGGAATACTGTGAAGGCTTCATGTAGATCTGAACAATAGAGTATATCATAGTTGGAGAACTGGAACATATCCATGTGGCACTTCTTCTGTCATCATGAGATCTGATCTTTTGAGTAGTCATCTTGATGTTATAGGAAATCTTCACCATGCTTCTATTGTGCACTAGAGGTTCTCCACCAAGTTTTCTTCTTCTTATCTGCATACATGAGTCTCTTTATGGTATGTCTCAAAGTCTTGATATTTCTCTTTATTCAATTTCTCTGGAGAACATTCTTTGCATTTATCTGATGTAGAACTCCAACTCATGGATGTTGCGGATGATAAAATGACTCATGTAGTGATATATCTAGTGTACTGAAATAAGTAATCATCATAGTCTTCTTCCTCCATGAGAGATCCCCTATGGTTATGGATCTCACAATGCTTTCATTCATAAGTCTTCCATACACTGTTTTTCATCACGACTTTCAGTTCTTCTGCTTGATTGCTTTCATATAAGGCTTGGTAATCTTGTGATTATTGAGGTAATGACTGGTTGTTCTGGCCTTTCTTTCTTTCTTGGAATCTTCATGTTCTTCTTCATGTTTTTCATTATCTCTTGGGTTCATGGAGATTCCATGCTCTAGAGGTTCACGGATCTGGATGGACAACCAAGAATACTTTAAGGCTTTTCTTCAAAGAGGTCTTCTTATGAGATTGAGCTGAACACGTACTGTCTTTCATGGCTGCTACCATGGATATATACATTTCATCATCTTCAATGGATCAATAGCTCCCTCCTAATCCTTACTTCATGTAAGAGTGCATATAATCGACTCTCTCCGTCTGATAGAGTCCATACTTCCATCTACATCCTTATTGTCTTCTGCAATATATAATTGGATCTCTCTGTCTAACAAAGTCCATGCTTCTGTCTTAGTTGTCGTCATAAGTCTTTCTTCAATTTCTCTTGATGTCTGACTTCTAAGTCTCTTTAGGATTGATTCTAATTTCGGCTTATCTTGTAATGGATTTCACATGATATTTTCATTCTTTCATGTGTAATATCTAATGATAACTTCTTTTCATCTTGTTTGTTCTTTCATAGGTATAGTTCTTCTTGGAACACATTATCTTCCAAGCGATAGATATACAAGATATGTACATAGACGATGCAAGCAAGATATGTACAATAAATAAGAAGAGTGTTGTTACCTTTTAGTAGAAGAAGTCTCTTCCATCCTGCTTAGTCTTCTTTGTAGGTTCCCTTTCTTAGACAATTGATGCTTCGTGTTTCTACTTCCTTTTCTTTAACTCAGGACACTAATTCCTATAGTGACCGTACTTCTGACAATTGAAGCACTGTATTTTTGAAATGTCTTTTCTTTGTTTTGGCTTCCTTCTTGAATCAAACTTTCTTTTGTCCCTGAAGTTCTTGAATCTTGCTGTGAAGGCTTGATCATCGTACTTCTTTTGAGGTTTCTCTTTGGCATTGATCCTTGATTCTTCTTGAGCACATCAAGTCCAAAGTTCTTCAAATGTCGGGTACTCCTTCCTTGTGTTCATACTTGCGGAAAATGCATCCCATGTCTTGGGAAGACCATTGAGTACTATGTTCACCAATTCCTTTTCTGAAGTGATCTCTTCAATAGCTTGTAGTTGATCTCTTAGCTGGGAGATCCTTACAAAGTATGATGTTATGTTGTCTTCATCATTCATCTTCATGTCACGAAGCTCATTCTTCAGACTCATAACTTGTCTAATGTTTATGACTAAGAAGAGATTTGTTAAGGCATCGTACATCCTCTTCGATGAGTCAAGATGGGAGATGTAGGGTATCAAGTGGTCTTTTATGGAATCCACTGTGATACTCATGGCATTGATGTCAACATCTTTGAACTTCTCCATAGCTGCAACGTTTTGCGGTTCCTTCTCTTCTCCTTCTTTAAACTCTGGCTTCACGATCTTTCCTTTCACAATATCCAACACTTTATTCTTAGCAAGGATG
>ML805549.1:152428-166187 GCA_009831015.1 Picea engelmannii
ACCCATTTATTATATCTAACTACCATAGTGGGCCTTATTTAATAATATAGTGGACCTAGTCCACCTTACATTGAATGACCTCCACTATTATCACTATGGGCCCTCTGGCCCCCCCCACTACCTCTCTAGCTACCTTACAGAATTTGAATTTACACAAGAGGTCTATTTTTCATCACAAGGAAAGAAAAGGGGAATAGAGTAGTGAGATAATACATATGTTTCTTCCGAAAAATAATTCTCTATCTGATCTATATCCCCCACAATAAAGAAATATCCAGACGTATGAAGTCCTTCTAAACCATTAGCATTTTCATCACTTTCATTTAAACCAAAATCAACATGTGAAGAAAGATTAAAACATGATTTATATTTTTCATCCACTGACTCATATGTTTCATTGGTAAGAGAAACTAAACAGGAAATAAAATCATTGTTAGAGGGCCTATCCTCCAAAGGAAATCTATAGAAAAGATGAGTAAACTTGATAACAAAATCTTCAAGGGATTCATCCTCATTCTTCTTAATCTCTAAAATTTTTGCACACAAATAATTATAATTATAATTCTCAAAAGCATGCAAAAATTCATGCATAAATTGTTCCCATGTGTGAATAGAGGCAGTCGACAAAGTCTCACACCAACTCTTAACTAGACCCACAAAAGTGAGAGTGAACAACCTGCAAATGGTATTTCCATCAGTAATATTGTGAGAAACACAAAATTTCTAGAAATGTAAAGCATGTTCAAATGTAGATATTTCACTCTTTCCATCAAATCTAAGTTTTGACAAGAAATGTAAAATCTTTCTAGGAGGTTTGGGAGGTACAGTATCAGAAAAAAAAACTCTGTAAAGGGATATGGGATGGAGCCATTAGTAGATTAAAATAAAAATTAATACAAATGACTATATAGGCTCAGCTTGTCATCTGGCCCTCCTTCTAGCATCATTTCCGTTGACGGGTCTGAATAGAGAAGACGAGAGAGAACGCTTGATGGAAGGTCCCAATCAAAAGAAAACTAATCCTAAGGCTAAGTTAACTACAAAAAAATAATCAAAATTAAAAGAAGAAAAAGGGGAAAGACAACAGACTACCCCCCCAAAGAGTTATAAATAATCCTAAGGATAAGCTAACTGCAAAAAATCTAGTCTAATCCTAACTAATACTAAACTATCCCGAGAGCATAACCAAAATGATGAGTATATAAAAAGATAATGCCTTTGGAACCAGAAATAGTTCATGTATTCAAATGGTAAATGAAAACAACAATGCTACAAATATATAGACAAATAGTTGAACAGTACATCTATAACATCATTTATGTACCCACAACGAAGCAAGTGATAGCATAAATAGACTGAACAAAGAGAAGAAAAAATTCATACAACATAATCTCATCTACTCAAGTAGAAGATAAATGCATAAAGAGGAGTCTCATATACACCCATTAGAACCACAAATTTTTAAGATGCCTCATGTTCTTTATTACTTAGAAGTAATAGTACAATATTTTTTACAAATGGAAACACTCCTTTTCCATTCAACTAGCTTTCTCTTTTATAAAACAAGAGAGAGACTTTTCAGCTCTCGTGACCATTCGTTTTGTTTTCCCCTAATTTTGTCTTTTTTAAATTTCAAATTTCTTTTGCATTTCAAAAATCTATATGTGAGAGTTACAAATGGGAGTTGAAGAGACTCATGGGTGGTTACATTTGCCTTATGGTAGTTTAAAAACGATATCTATCTAAATTTATTATTTATTCTTCCTATTGGGATGTTTTCTGATTTTCTTGGGTCGTTCCAGGCATTTCTGGCAGTGGTTTGATGAACAAAATCATTTTGGATTATTTTCCTCAGTCTTATATTTCCATCGAGTTATTGCTAGCTTGATTTCATGGCCCGTAGCTTAAGATATAATTGTTTGAATTCTACATAGTGGGTTCTTCATCTGAATTTGGGTTCTTTTTGTGTTTTTCATTTTCAGACCTTTTCTGCTCAACATCAACCAACACTTGTTATCCCAACCTATTATTCTCTCCTCCATCTTTCCATGAATCCCTCCTGGTCGTAACTTCATTACTCATAGCTCCAGATATGATTGTTTGAAGTCTACAAAGTCCATTTCCCCCCCAAATTTGTGGCATGTTGTTCTCTACAATTTATAATATTTTTTCCGTCACTTTTGTAAACTTAATACCTCTTCCATTTCATTCTTCTACTTGATATATTTCCAACAAGGTATCATGGGATCGATTTCGACATATATAGCCCAAGATATGGTCGTTTAAAAAATGTTTCTTGAATGGTATTTTAGGAGAGTTGATCGGGTCGAGAAAATTGGTCGAGTCGAAAAATTGATCAAGTCGGAGGATCAGATCAAAGTCATGAGATTTGATCAGGTCAGAGGATCAGATTGACATCGATATAGTTGATCGAGTCGACAAAGATTATCAACGTCGGGAGAGTTGATCGGGTCGGTGGATCAGATCGACGTCGAGAAAGTTGATGAGGTCGGATGAGTAGATCGACGTCGAGAAAGTTGATCGAGTCGAAAAATATGATCGACATCGGGAAAAATTGATTGGCATGATCTGTATCATTTTGGAATGGATGAATTCTAATGACGAAGAGGGTTCCAATATTGAATGTGGGCTCGACGGGCTAGGTGGCAAGTGCCATGTCAGCATCCATGTTAGTGTCACGTCATATGGCACCAATGACAAGTGGCCACGTGGAAATTAGGTCACGTGGATGCCACGTGGCAATGAGATCACGTGGATGCCATGTGGCAATGAGGTGGAAATGGTGAGATTTGGCTTAGGAAACTTTGGGAGGCCATAAATTTTGATCCAGAACTCAGATTTAAGTAAGGTTACAGTCGTTGGAAAACTATCGACTAGGATAATCCAACTATGATATTTAGTTAGAGTAAATAATAGAATAAAATAGAGGGAAAGATCAATAAATAAAGGGAAGTCTAAAAGGGGAAGAAGATCAAAGGATTCCCCCACATACATATCAAGGATGGAGCAATTGTGAAGAAAGGATATCATGTTAACCTATTCCTGCAACCAAAAAAGGAGATGAAATCAGTTATGTGATTAAGAGGACATCTTCCAACATTATATTTCCTTGACTTTAAGAAAATTCATGAATAAGTATAGATTTTGAAGAACATAGAGAGGAGAGGTTTATCAAAGGAAATTGTCTATGATCTAGATTAAATAACTATCATGATAGTTGCATGTATCTAATATCCATCACATAGAAAGGATGAGTGACCTTATGAATCAAGTTAAGAGTTGTCCAATATATGAGAGTATAAATATGAAGATGTTAAACACCATATGCTAGAAGACTTTGAATAAGTCATCCAGGGAAATGATTAACGACCTACATCAAACTAATTCAAGACATATACTAGATCATCAAACCTTACAACAATATAAAATCATTAAACACTTGGAAAATTGTATAAGGTAGGAAGACAATGTGTCATACACTCATACGAATGTCAACGAAACATCATAGGTAAACTAAGAATCATGAATACATTTTAAACCATAAGATCAAAAGAGATTAAAAAACTCCATCAATGCAATCATCAATCAAGAACAAACCTCATCTTAATCAAAGTAGGAAAAGAAATAGCATTAGGCTCAAGCGGTAGAGGATTAGGCAATATGATTGAGATTTTAGTAGGGGAGGCCCTTTTCTTTAGCTTGTGAAATAAAAAGTAAAGGGGGATTTGTTGCAGCCACAACACTCCCAAGAGTGTTATTTTTCACCTTGTTTGGTGTCTCATTAGTTTTGTAAGTATGGTTCGCTCAATTCATTGAGACACTTCTATGTACCATATCTAAGAAAGTAAATAAATAAACCATTTACCCAACTTACAATTGAAGATAAGTTTACTGCATGTATTAGTTGATTAAATGAATTGTTTTATGATTGACAAGAAATGTTATTGAACACAAAAATGCTTATGGTTGTTGCAAGAAAAAATTGGATCCTTATGAACATAGCACTCAACTTTTCGTATTGAAAATATGATAAAAGTATGCTCTAATATTGTTTATAATCACATAGCATTGCTCAAAAATTTTATTTGCATGTATCAGAGATGAAAATTCATTTTAGTTGCATTTTTCAAGAACAATCAAAAGTAAACCATTTAGAACTATCCACGACAACTTATAGAGATCAACTTCACAACTTGTAACTTAAGAATGTTTTTTTATTTTAGGTCGTATTTAATTCAACCAGTTGTTGTAACTATTTCACCTATATAATATATGCTATACATGTTTCCAAACACCATTTTCTTCTATTTTCTTTATTTTGTAGTATTTCAAATAGGATCCTAATGTCTACACGGGTATTAAGATCAATCTAAAATACTACAAAATAGGTTAAATATATTGCAAATATTTACAAAACAAAAGGATCATAGAGAAAATTAAACAAGTGAAACAAAACTAAGATTACCAAAAAAGCATAATTGAATGAATGGGATAACACATTCAATGCTAAAGTCTTTATTTAAACATCTATTAACAACCCTGTTATTTTTTAGGGATACTCTGAAAGTGTTTACACCATGTTTAGGGGTGTCTCATGATATTTTGGGTACATGGTGTATGATCGTCCCTTGGATGGTCCATGATGGATTCACACATGGGATATGGTTTATGATGGATTTTCACATTAGATATGACTTACTTAGTGGCTTCTTGACCTAAGTTGGGTGCTTGCATGATATTCTTCCCTAGGGTGTTGGTTATCTTTAGCTACTTGATGGCCACATAGAGATGGTTGTTTTCTTGGAGAATACCCTACCCAAGAGGAGGAGTGTTTTGCATATTGGAGGAGGCCATTGGACCCTAGACAACATGGGGTAGCTTGGATTCTTTCTTGGAGGCCTAGAGTTTACTCGAGGATGCCTGGGTTGTGGGAATGTTTGTGTAGCATAACTGAAACCAATATAGGACATGGCTTAGGAGGCTCATTGGAGTCATTGAAATCTTGTACGAAGAGTGTTGGACACACCTCATGGAGCACACTTGGATTTGGTTCCTTGCTTATTGATGACATCACCTTGGAGCTTGACACATGTACCCTTGGAGTGTAGGACTCCACATGTGTGAGAATTCACGTATTATTGTAGGTTTCTTGTAAGGGAATAAACCCACATGTATTATTGGCCTTCCTTACCTCTCATATATATAGGAAGGCTCAAGATTTTTTTGACACTCATTCATTCTTGTTCATTCTTGTGTAGAAATGTGATCAAGAGTAGTGCACTACTTCTTATTTCTCTCTTATATCTTATTTTGTACCTGATCTATCTCTCTCTCAAAGTCATTATGGTTTCTTGAGCTTCTTGGAGCATCTTGAAGACTAGGGTTAGAGTTTCATCTCTTGGAGACATGGATATTTTGGTTTTGAGATGAAACCCTAGGTTGTACATGTTGAAGTGAAGAAGAAGAGGTAATATCTTTCCTTGGACGACATGCTTGTGTGATGCATACATGGTTGGATCACCTTGGTTGAACCAGAGTTTTCATTGTTTTACCTAGCTAGGGATTTTGAGAGCGAGAGGATTTTACTAGCCTTATGATATGTGGTGAACCAATCTGATTCATACACTAAATATCCAAAATAATGGAATAATATGAAATAATCCATATCATGGATCAAAATATTACATTGAATGAAATATGATAGATGATGATAATAAAATGATGATATTACAATGAGGGGCCATGTATATATATCTAAGCGGGTGTATTTTAACTAAAATTCATGTCCTTTCATTAGGATGTGTCTTTTCATTAGTTATTAATTAGTAGTGTGTGTGTGTGTTTATTACATTGCCTTCCCCTTTAGAAATGCTTTGTCCTCAAAGCATATTTATGGAAAGGCTTTACATTTTTTATCTGGCTTGTAATGCCTTCACATGATTCTCTATTCTTCATGATGTCATGTTTGAAGATACAAGATAATATGAGTTACAAAGAGTTGAGAAGAACTATCAAATCATGACAAGGTCAAACAACCCTAATTCAAATTTATGAAAAACTGTGTGGCAACAACTTCTATGATTTGGGAAATGATAAGATTATTTTCTTCAATATAACAATATATTTACTTAGCTTCTCATATTGATTTCATCTTTTGTTATCTTATTGAATAATATAGTGACTTTTATAATTTGGAAGAAAATAAGACATCCTTATATCTCATGTCTTATTTTTGGAAACCTCATCTTTTGATACTTCTAATGATATGTTGGTTGATAAGATTTCGTTTGGATTTGTATTGGTTTCTTTTTCCACTAGGTTTTTACTGTTGATGACTTATCTATTTCCATGGGATCAATCATTGTTTCTCTATCCATCAGTGATTCCTTATTGGTAAGTTTCTTTAGTGTTTCTTCTTGAGACTTATTTTCATACTTAAGCTTATTAATTTGTGCAAGTAGGTTTTGATTATGATTCTTGAGGCGTGAAAGTTATTCATTTTTTTTGTTTGTTGACTTTTTTTATGTCTTGATTCTCTTCTTTCTCATCTTTTAAATTTCTAATTTCTTCAAGTAACCTCTGATTAAGGTTCCTTAAGTGAGAATTTTATTCATCTTTTTCTGATAGGTTCTTCTTGAATTCCTTCTCAAGATCTTCCTTCTCTTGTTATAATTCTCTATTACACTGCTTCATGACCTTTCTCTTCTTGATTTGTGCAATTAATTTTATAAGATGGCCTTTTAGGTGAGAAATTTCTTTGTCCTTTTCTAATGATTCAATGTAAAACATATCCTCTAGATATTTATATTTATGTTGTGATATTTTCTTGTTTTGTTTATTTTTGGCTAGGTCAACCTCTAAATTTTTTATTTGTGAGTTACCATGATCTTCCAATTGTAAATTTTGGGTATAATGGATTGTGGTGCCTTGTACAAGCAATGTTTGGTGCTTGTATTGCAAGTCAGATTTTGTTTTTCTTCAATTCATGAGTTACATATTCCTTCTTCTCATTTGTCACTTCTTTTGTGAAATGATTTTCTTATCCCAAAGGAATTTAGTTCACTCAAGTTTTGTTGCAATTTGATCTATTTGTTCAAGTATCTTCATAGTTATTTCAATCGATACTACCATGATTACTAAATTTTTTGAAATAATAGTTTTATTTTTCCTAAGAATCTTTTTTTTTTTTTTATATTTCTTTATTTACCTTTTAAGAAACTTTGAATTGAAATTATTCTCTTCACTCTTCTTTGATTTTACTAGAAAATAAGATTGTATTGAACTTAATATGATATTTTTTCTTGTAACTTGAACATTTACAAATTTTGTATCTTTTGTGGATACTCGTAAGATTATCTTCCAACTTAAAAAATTATATATATATATTCGTCATTTAATGTGGGATACTAAATTCCACGACAAATTTAAATGGTGGTTGATATGGTTTGGATGTTTTTCATGTTGACCTTTTTTAACCTAGGAATGAAATAACTTTACATAGCCCTTTTATACTATGAATGGGAACTTATAGACCATTTTTAATTTGAGCTTTGATACATACACATTTATATAATATAACACTTTATATCATCTTAATTTTTCTCTTTTATAGTTAGGTGACTAATCAAACTTAAGCGATCCATATAGAATGGTCATGATGATTCGTTATTGGGAAATGTACCCATATCCCACTTGAGCATTGCTCCCACCAATATTTCCTTTGATTTTTTTTTATGAAATCAACAATTCATCACCCAATGAGGGTGGTAGCTGCTTGACTGTGTACTAATTCTAAAATGTATGAATTGTATGGAAACATAAAGAGAAATGTGGAGGAACAACATTTGATGGTTGTATGATTTAATTAACAATAGCAGAACTGGTGGTTTGATGGATGTTGTATGAACAAAAAATGAAGGCACTGAAAATAGAATGTCTAGTTATTTGTTTTCTTTTAATAATTTTTAGGTAGTGATATGATATCTTGGTGCTTCTAATTTCTTGATGTTGCTTGGTTATTTTTGCAGTTTTGATAGCTCTACTATTTGCAACGAATCAACGAATCGATCTTTTTCTTCACTAAAATTTATGAACTAATGCCACTGTAATATTTTTTTTTGAAACTATTAGGAGCAAATGATTTTCACAAACTTCAATGTATAGTAGCAAAACTTCATGTTGCCGCGAATATTTTAAACTTCAAATGGTTGAGGGACAATTATGATCAAAGACTAAACCTTCAGTGAACGATGAGAAAATTGGGGTAGCCAAGGGCTAGCTCAAACAAGGTTTGATAAAATTTTGTTTCCAAGGACCGAGATTAAAAAACAAAGCTCTGATACCAAATGTGGTGAACCAATCTCGTTCATAAACTGAATATCCAAAATAAATGGAATAATGTAAAATAATCTATTTGAATTATAATATTATATTGAATAAAATATGGCATATAATGATATTACATTGAAGGGGACCCCCACACACATATATATAAGCAAGTGACTTTTTCACTAAAAGTCATGTTCTTTAGTTAAAATGTGTCTTTTCATTAGGAAGTGTATTTTCTTTAGTTATTTAATATTATTTATTATTAGTACTTATCAATATTTATATTTATATATATTTATGTTTATTACATGATAAGGCTTTGGTATGTACTTGAACTTCATATTTATGCATATTAAGGAAGTTTCCATTTATCCAATACTTGTGTAATTGTAGATTTGATTTTGAAACATCTATTTCTTCATGGTTTTGTAATTTTTAGCACTCATATATCTTGTTGATTTGACATAAGTTAAGGGTGAATGTGTTAAGTGATTTAACATTATAATTGAAGAAGTAAGGGCATATTTATTTTAGTATGTATATTTGTCATAAGTGATTTTCAAATATGTTATATGCATGATAAGATTTCCCCATAGGGATAAATCTTATTGGCACATTTTGGTATCTTATATATTGAATTGCCTAGTGGATTGGGGTTGTTAAGAGTTTAAATATTGTTTAGTGTTTTTGTTGTTTTTTTTATATTTTATAACAACCCCAAGGCTGAAAATTCACATGGTTAAGATTCAAGAAACCTCTAGTTAAGAGGTAAAATTTTTGTTTTTAGTTAATCTAATTTGTTCAAATATTTCTATATGGGATTATAGCTTATGTGGTTGAGATAACTCTGAGTGTAAGAGGGAGTTTGTATTTAAGTTGAAGAAGACCTGGGAGAGGTTATTGATATTGTTTGAGGTTTTCGAGTGTGATACCCTAGGTTACTTCAAAGAAGCACTTGGACACTAGAAAGAGGTTATTTTGTTACATTTATTGTTGATCTGTGCACTTGAGAATTGTTTATGATGTGGAAGGTGACACTTGGTCTTATAGAATGTGATAGGTTGGATGATGCTTCCAATTTTGTTCCTTGGAATATTAGACTTCATTTACACATGGAGGAAGTTGATCTTTGGACACATGTTGTGAAACATATTCCATAACCTATCAATCTAGGAAAGTTGGTCACTCATCAAAATAAGCCAAGGTGAAGAGAATAATTAATGATTCTCTAAAGGATCATTTCATCTTTATCATTGTAAAGAAGACCACAATGAAGAAAATGTTTGAAGCTTTTGTTGAGTTATTTCAAAACTCTTGTGCTTCTTGACATATGCTTTTGTGAAACCAACTTTCAATCTTTCTTATGAGAAATATAAATTGTTACTATGGTGAGTTAATTAACCAAGATATTTGAGTTGAAAGATCAAATGGCCACCATTAGAACAAAGGTGTAGGATTAGGAATTGGTGTCCAACACCTTAATGGACTTGTTCCTTCCTGAACAATTTTTGTTTAGGGAATGTGTGCTCCAAAAACCTTGCCAAAGTTTCCAATGCTTTGGGTTGATCTTGTGTGGGAATAGATTAGTCTGCAATCTTGTTCAGAGAAACAAGTGGAATTATATGCTATTGGTCTCGTCGGGAAGGCAAAGAAGGGTAGCAAGAAAGGCTACAAGAAGAAGCAAGGTATAGATACAGGAAAGGACTTGAGTAATGTGATGTGTTTCCAATGTCACAAGATGGGACATTATGAAAACCAATGGCCATTGAGGAAGAAGGCAAAGGGTTTGAAAAACGTGTAGTTGGGATTGTAGTAGGTGTAGAGGAGATTCCCTCTAAATTTGAAATAGCATTTTCCAAGGCCTCTCATTTGTCCTCTAGCAGTGTGTCTAGTGTTGGATGGTATGTGTATAGTGGAGCTTTGAGACATATGACATATGATAGGTCATTATTCAGTATATTTTAGGAGCAAGAGGGAGGCATGAGTGTGGAGCTTGGTCATGATGATACTTATCTTGTGAGATTATTTCACTCCATTTCCTTTCAAATGCCTTCAAGTAATGTTCTTTAGTTAAATGATGTTCATTTGTTCCCAATATGAAAAAGAATATTCATTCAATTTCTTGTATGAAAAATGTACAGTGGAGAGTTGCTTTTGAGGTACAACAACGCACCATCAGTGAATATAGTATAGCTAGTCCAAGGACTTTGGCTAGAGGGGTGAGAGAGGGTGGCCTTTACAAGTTGTTTGTTGAGAATGTCGAGATCCTAAGTGAGGGTAAGTATACCTCCTAGGAGATATGTTATTAATGTTGGATCTATTTCTTCCATCTACGAGCCTTCCAATTATCTTGAGGAAGAGAGGTGTGATACCCTCATAGAGGCTAATATTTAGGTTGATTCCATGATTGCAGTTAATGAGACTATCGTAGAGTACAAGAACATAGTTGTTGGATTCTCTCCAACAAATAGAATTGACCATGATGGTACTCTTTCTTCAAAATTCTCTTAGGAGGAGGGATTTGACCTAGTTCAAGTTATTTCAATTGCTAGAGGTTTCAAGGAGTATGATAGGGACTCTCATGTTCATAGGATGTTGGTATACCTACATGGTTCATTACCTATACCATGATCTTGGTATTTTAGGATTGATGAGTTGACTTGTGCAAACTTGTTCTTTGTGATTTTGATAGGTCTAATCCACTTGTCTTGGTATTGTATCGAGATGACATTATCTTTGTACGATATCCTAGACAATTCACGATATGGCTTCCATGAGCTATGTTCCATGATGTTGACTTGCAGGATGTTGGGGTTTGGTAGGTTTCTTATGATCTAGGCTTATGTTCCTTCAAATTCACAGGTGGTTGATATTCTTTGCAGGATCGAAATGTTGTGATAGCATGGGTGATTTCTTTATCAGGATACAATGATTGAATCAAAGACTACAGTAGCAACAAATTTTCAAGTGGTAGGTATGGTGGAGTTTCAAAGGGAGTCGATAGGTGTTGGTGAAAACATTTTCCTCATAAAGAGGGAGTGATAGATTTTGGGGTTATTAGGAAAGTGTTTACACCATTCTTGGTGGTGCTTCATGAGATTAGAGGTACATGGTGTATGATCAACCGCTAGATGGTCCATGATGGATTTTCACATGGGGTTGTCTATGATATATTTTCACATTGGATATGGATTACTGAGTGGTTGCTTGACCTTAGTTGGGTTATTGCATGATGTTATTCCTTAGGGTGTTGGATATATTTAGATAACATGGTGATGTTCTACATGATGGACACATGGAGATGGTTTCTTACTTGTGGAATTCCCTGCTTAGGAGGAGGATTTCTTTGCATCCCAGAGGATGGTATTGGACCCTAGAAAACATGGGGTAACTTGGATGCTTGCAAAGAGGCCTATAGTTAACTCAAGGATTCTTAGGTTGCGATAGTGTTCATGCAAATGGAGTGTATTCAATGGAGTTCATGGTTTAGGAGGTTCATTGGAGTCATTGCATGTTCTTTAGAGGAGCAATGGATACACCTCATGGAGTTCCCTTCTATTTAGATCCTTTATGATGTATGGCATCACCTTGGATCTTGACATGTGTACTCTTGGAGTGTAGTGCTTCACATGTATGAGCCTACATGAGTTACTCTGGTTTGTTTGTAAGGGCATATACCCACATATGTATTGTTGGCCTCCCTTATCTCTCGTATATATAAAGGAAGGAAAGATTCATTTCACACTCATTCATTCTTATTCATTATTATGTAGAGATGTAATCGATAGGAGTGAAGTAGTTCTCCTCTCTATCTTGGATATTCCTTTGTACTTGATCTCTCTCTCTCTCTCTTGGAGTACCTAGGGTTTCTTGAGCTTCTTGGATCATCTTGAAGACTAGGGTTAAGGTTTCATCCCTTGGATACTCTAGAGATTTCATTTTTTATATGAAACCCTAGGTTGTACTTGTTAAAGTGAAGAAGAAGAGGAGACATCATGCCTTGGAGGGGATGCTTCTTGGATTTCATTGCATGAGATAAGGTTTTCATTGTTTTACCTAGCTAAGGCTTTGAAGAGCCAAAGAATTGTACTAGAATTATGATAAGGACATGATATTAGTACATGTACTTTATCCTTATGAATATTAATGAAGTTTATAGTTGTCCAATACTTGTGTAATTGCATATTTAATTTTTAGTCATCTTTTTCTTCATGGTTTTGTAATTTCCAACACTCATATGTCTCATTGATTTCACATAAGTTAAGGGTGAATGTTTTAAGTGATTTAACATTATAATTGAAGAAGGGAAGATTTTTTTTTGTATTTATACTAGTCATACGTGTTTTTCATGTATGTTGCATGCATGATAAGATTGTCCTAGAGGGATAGAAATTATTGACACAATTTGATATCTTATCTCTTGAATTGCTTAGTGGATTGAGGTTTCTAAGAGTTGAAATATTGTATGTTGTTGTTATTATTGTTTTTTTTGTTTTTTTAATATTTCATAGTTCCCCTAAGGTTGAATATTCATAGGTTTAAGATCCGAAAAACCTTTAATTAAGAGGTGAAATTTATGTTTTGCATTAAGTATTGTTCAATGTCTATAAATTTATAGAACCCCTTCTAGAAGCATTAAGATAGCATTTTGTATAGTTTTAGACCAAGGTAAATATATCCCAATCTCTATTCAATATTTCCATCCTCACTGAATATGGTAAAGACTCACTAATTACTCAAGGTAACTTAGTCAAAACAATCAAACCTAGGCAACCTGGGAGTTGAAAGTCCTTTAAAACTTTCAAGTCAAAATAATTCAAACTTGTTAATCTCACATGTCAACGTAGATTATAAAACTTGGTCCTTGGTCAAATATGTTCAAACATGCCAATTTAGTTTTTCATATTATCTAATTATTAACTTGTACTTTGAATTTTAGTGCATTAGTGCAAAGAGTACTTTGAGAATGTTATAATTGGTACAATATGTACACTGGTAATAAGAAAAATTACTAATATTTAAGGGGAAAATACATTAAATGTTTGCAAACTATCTATGTTCAATTGCCCAATTTTTATTTATCAATTTCCCTCGTTTATAAACCATCATGTAGGAAGAATTTTGATATTTCCATATATATATATATATACTTTGATGTTTAAATACTTAATTTACCATGGAGTAGAATCCTCTACATTGTTTTGTTGAATTTTGAACATTTTATGTGTTTAAGTATGTCAAAGATCACACTATGGTTTTTGAAAAAGTGGAAAGTAACTCTTACACTTTATCTTTCCAAATGAAAAAAGTGACTTTATATAGAATATATATTGATACTTGATATTATAGTTATGGAAGGGAATTAATCATATTTGAAAACAAAATCCAAAATTATATTTTAAGATTAGAA
>ML805550.1:0-13060 GCA_009831015.1 Picea engelmannii
GCTTAATAACATAATTTCAATGGGAATTCTCGATAGAGAATCATGGAAAAGATGGAACACTTATCTTTGAACAAGTTGGTCCAAGGAAATTGGTTGTTAGAGAGCAATTTTCCACCATTCATATGCAATCCTTTATGGATGCCACCGCAAAACACTACAAAGAAAACACCTTCTAGCGGAGTTTTTTAGTGTTACAGGATTGGGAAAAATTATCAAAAAAAACTTCATTAAAACCTCCACTATTAATAGCAAAGGTTTCAATAGATTTTCACTATAACTAAAAATCATGGGCAGCCAGAGGTTCTAATAGAGGTTTTTTTCACATCATGCTTAAATCGATAAAACACATGGGTGTGCTACTTATGTTTGTAACACATCAATGCACAATGTAGTGATATGCATCGATGCATCAAAATACCAACACTAAGCACCAATGTGTATGACATATTTCAATCACCTCGGTGCTTATTTTAGATATTGAAAGAATTAAGGAATTTATATCAATAATATGCATTGGTCCACTACGTTTATGATACACATCGATGTGTGTTGTATATATTATGAAGCCTCGGTGTGTGTTTTATATCACAAAAGCACCAATGTGTATAACAATGTGTGCATCGTAGTTCTTGCAATGATAATGATAATAGTAACAAAAGTGGTAACAATATCGTTGAAGGAAGTAGTGCATTTGTTGTCATTAAGAGCATTGATGCTTTTAATATAGTTTTCTCGCACCAATGCATAAATATGTATAAATTGCATCGATGTGTAAATATGTATAGATTGCATTGTTTCGTTCAAATGAATACAATGCAGCGATATGTTTCAGTGCTAAATTTTTCCAAATTGTGGGTATATGAATGCGGCGTTTTGTTTTTTTCAAAATGTCAATTAATCATCATAAAATCAAATATATATATTTTTAATAATATTGTTTTTTTATGTTTTAATTATTTCATTTGGATATAATCATTGCATTAATGTGTTGTATAATTTAAGCAAATATACCAATTGATTACACTTATGTTTATTGTAACAATGTAAATCGTCCATATATTTAATCAACAACGTAACATTTTATGACAGTGGGATCCTTATTCATGTAGTGGGGTACACTTATGGACCCCACTGTCATTTTATTCATTTTATTATGTATGAATAAGAGATCCTTTGTTATACAAAATGGAACAACAAAAAGGTACACGATATTCAAAATGCCAATACATAATTGTTACAATTATTGGTGACATGTTGTCATCCAATTGGGACAATATGTCCACATTAAACATGTATGGTTTTCACAAACAAACATTTCAACATATACAACTTGTAACATTCAATTCCAATGATCATCATTCATCGCTTGAACTATTGCCATTGGTCAATTTGCTTGCATGCCTCATATCTTCATCACTTGTGTGGTGTATTGTATTTGGGTTATTTGGAATGTTTTGTTGATTGGCTTGAGTTTAACATTGTGCCTCTTCGTTTTCCATCTACAAACATAGAAATAAAGTGCAATGAGTATATCTTCATTTGTAGTATAATATACATGATTGCATAAATAAAAAGAGTGGCATAGCAATGATTGTTTCATTAACATTACACATTCTTTTGAAACCGTTCCTCGTGTCGTCTCTTAAGATATTTTATGTGTGCTCCACTCCATACTTTGTTTCCTATGAGTTTAATACGTCGCGACAAAGCATAGATATAATTAAAGGTTTATTATTATTTCATTAATTCTAAAATAAAGGGAAGTAAATAACATGGCTACTTACAAATTGTTCAATTAACCCTTCATACTCCAACATATACTTACAATCCATACATAATCCAATGTTAATCAAACATTTTTTATGGCTCTTCTTTGTATGTTAGTACCTATTAGAAAACATACACGGATTATTGTAAATCAATTAAAATATATTCATCACAACAAGTATGAAATATTAAGTAAGGAAAATGCATTAAGTACTCACAAACTTTGTGATCAACCATTTTATGTGTTGTCGTCTCGTCTTATATGATAAATGGGTTCCATTTTGTTTTATTTTTTGAAACAACAAAACAATTGAAAATTAATATTCCATTTGATAATTAAACTCTTCGTACATAGAAAAATTATCAATGAATAATACATTTGATGCACGTTATTGTTGGGATGGTTCCACCTATGATGTAATTATGACCATTTCTTTGACCATCTCCTTGTACACTTTTTTCGACATCCTGATTGGCATGTTATGTATATCATGTTGGACATCCTTTGGAATTTTATCAATCTTCTTGAAAAATGAAAGACGCAATAAAAAACCAATTAATATTTATACGAAAAATAAATATGCAAAAATATTAATTTGGTAATTTTTTGGACTAGTGTATGCCTATTACAAAAAAAACATGTTTAGCAATAATATTTTTATTTTTATTTTTTTTGTTATTGCAAGTCTCGTAGGTTTGGTAATAGTAAGAGAAGAATATAATGGAGTCTTGAGATGGGGGTAGCTAGGGTTTCCATAAATCTACCGGTCCATCCCCATAAGATCGGACAAGCTCCACACGACATACTAGCGCATCACATCTAGAGTTGTCAAGTAAGATGTAGCATGTACAACAAATGGATGAAGAACTGGTCAATTATTCAAAAGACCCTCTCAAGGGTAGGCCCATTTGGTCCTCACCAAGATCTGAAGGTTTATGGTAGTGGCTCAATCGGTAATTGGCGAAAGACACACTTTATGCGCTTCACTCTATCATTAAGCATCTTGGGGAGCAGTCGTTGCATAAGGTGGATGGGACATATCTCACTGCTTGTCATAACGTATAAGACTCAAGGGTTTTCGATGGAAAATATTCCCCGTGGGATAAAACCTCATTACCAGTCTACTCACTTGCAGCCAATGTTGATCTGGGTACTGATGAATTTCTATGGGCGGATCGGGTCAATCCCTCCTATGCTCTGGATCAAGGGATCAAATATGATCTTTGTTATATGTCAAACTCAGTGGATCCTAAAACTGAGGGTTTTTTTGGAAATCTCATTACTAAGGATATGATGAGAGGCAATGCATGGTGAATCCCCTCCCCCTCTACTACTAAACATAAATTAGGACCTATGGCAGAGAGAAAGACTCATAGGAAATGTGTTAAATGTAAGGTTGAATGTGTCAACTTGGTCCTCGGGGGAGATGTAAAGTTGCATGAGATTTCAAGTATGCAGAGCATGGACCCCGTGCGTTGATTTGTGAGTAAAAGGATGTAGCTAGACACTTTTAAAAAATGGATCAGCCAAGAATTTTTCAAACTTATTGGGTATGAGCCGAAGAGCCTAGTTTTGGCTAAAGAATGGATGGTTTGGATAATGCAAATAGTCTCTAATGTGGAATATATATTGAACAAAGGCTAGAACCAAGGAGTGCATGCACTTTTTCTCAAGGGATGGTCCATCGATTTTGATACCAAAATGGACAGGCTAGAAGTTACACTAGTGTGGGTCGATTTTCCTAGGTTGTCACTCATCTTGTGATACGAAGAAGTATTCAGGGAGATAGGAAATTCCTTAGGGTTTTTATTATGAAGCTGACTTCTCTTATCAATCTACTGGATATGTGGAGATGGCCCATATCCTGGTGGGATTAAAGTTGTCAAGGGCTTTTGCAGATTTTATTACCATTAAGAGACATAATGTGGTTTTCCATCAGGAAATTGATTATGAAGTAGGGATTGGTATCGACTTCCTAGCCTCTCGGGCCTTTCAGGCCCCCAACCTGCTCCTTTGATCCCTCTTTCAAAGAAAATTGAGATTGAGCCTTGTTCGGATGCCCCCCCAACCGACCTCTAACTCCCCTACAACTTCCCCAACCCAACCTACTTCTCTTCCATCCCCTAATCCCAAATACAATCTTCAATCCCATTCCTGTTGTCCCAACCCCCCCAATTTTGGTGTAGAAGGAGGCTAGGTCCTTACGGTGATAAAGTGAAAAAGGCCTCCTAAAGAGGAAAAAAATCATTCCTATCACTAGCACAATAACAAGCTAATTCAAAGGTTCATTCAAGTCATCAAAAATCTCTTCTTGGGGCCCTTAGAGCATCAATACCCGACAACCCCTTGTCATGATTATCTTATCATTAAACTATTGAGGGTTGGTCAATCCCTCCAGGAAATTGGCCATAAGAATATTAAAACCCACAACCCTTCTATTATGATGCTTCAAGAAACGATGATGGATGGAGAAAGAGCTTCCAAAATTCTCTCTTTAGCACTCCCAGGTTGGGATTTTATAGGATCTAATGCTCAAGTTTGATCACGAGGACTTCTAACTAGTTGGAAGAATTCCTCCCTTTAGTTGCAGAATTCATGGGCAATTCAAGCTGGTACGGGGACCTCTTTTCTCTTCGATGAGTTAAACCTAGAATTCCTCTGTCTCAATATTTATGGGCCATATGCAAATTGAAATTTTTTCTAGGATCAGACTATGAATCTTTCCCTTCTAAAATAATGTCTCATGATGATAGGGGGTGATTTAAATTTCGCATTGGGTGCAAGCAAAATTTGGGGCTTGGCAACTAATTTGGATCCACTTGTTGAGTTCTTAATTTATCGTTTAGAGGGAGCATGTATTTTTGACATTCAACCTGCCAAGTACTCTCCAACCTCAAGGAATATTCATTCTGAAGAAGCCCATGTGGTAAAGCGCCTTGAGCAATTTCTTTTATTTTAAGCTTTTATTAAGGAAAATCTATGATTTTGGCAATGGGTTTCTTCCGGTGGGGACTCTTATCATAGACCTATCATATTAACATTGCCCCCCATTGTGAGAAAGCCTCCTAGCCCTTCCAAGCTGAATTCAAACTGGCTGGAGGACCCCTCCTTTGTTGAGGTAATAAAAAATTATTGGATTCCTTTCAATTCCACCTAGCATGAGTCTCCCTCTCTCCAATTCATGTCAAACATTAAAAGGAAAAAAGGTAGTGAGAGGATAGAGAGATCATGGACATCAAATCAAAGCTTCAATATTGGTTAGAAAAAGAGGGTTAGGGTCCACTCTCTGACCAACAAAAGGAAGAGCTCAGGATCCTGGAAAAGGCCAAAATAACCATTTTTATAAACAAGGAAAAGTAATGGAGACTGAAAAGTGGAGCTCTTTGGCTGCAGGATGGAGACAAAAATACAAAAAAAATCCATCATTTTGCAAAACAAAGAAAGGCCATAAACACCATATGGGCGATCGATAAAGCAGATGGCTCTAAGGCAACCTCTTTTGAGGAGATTATAGAGGTAGGATCTTCTCACTTTAAAAATTTGTTCAAAGTTGATAGCAAGGCATCTATTGATGCCATCTTAATGTTGCAAGCTATTTCCCTAGCTTCATTGACCTTGAAGGGAATGAGAACGTGATGGATGAAGTTTCAAAAGAAGAATTGTTGAGGATTCTGTAGAGCTTCCAAAGAGACAAGAACCTAGGCCCGAATGGGCTCACAACTGAGTTTTATCTTAGTTGTTTTGAATTTACAGGGGATGACCTATTGAGGATGATTGAATATTCCAGAACCATGAGACAAGTGTTGGTTTCATTTAATGCAACATTTATAGCTTCGATTCCAAAAAATAATAATCCCAGCTCTTTTGACCACTTCATATGTATTTCCCTCTATAACATCATTTATAAGATCATTTCCAAACTTATAGCCATCAAATTAAAGAACCTCCTCTCAGAAAACATCTCCTTTAAACAATTTGGTTTCTTGAATGGGCACCAAATTCATGAATCCATTGGCCTCACTTAGGAAGGTTTACACTCCATCCATATAGGTAAATTAAAGGTTGTAAATTTTGAAGTGGATCTATCAAAGGCTTTCAATAGGGTGAGGCAACTCTACATTAGCTTGCTCTTCGTTCATTTGGGATTTGGACATGCCTTTGTGACTTGGGTTCTCAATTGTATTAGTTTATCATTCTTTGCCCTTTTAATAAATGGATTGGCCACCCTCTTCTTCAAAGCAGAATGAGGTATCATGCAGGGCTACCCTCTCTCCCCTCTCCTCTTCCTCCTAGTTTCAGAATGGTTCAAGAAACTAATTCACAATGTCGTCTCCACCGGTCAGAGCAAAGGTATTTCAACCCCAAATTGTATCTCTCACACCTTCCTTTTGTGGATGATATTCTCATATTTTGTGAAGGGGAGTTTTGGTTCGTTGAACACTTGAGAAATCTCCTCTCCACCTTCTGCCAAGCAATTGGAATGCAAATAAACTTGGATAAATCCTCTCTTTCCACCTGGGGTCTGTTAAACCAAGAAATTCAATACATCTTCCAGATTTTAAATATGCAAAACAGAGTTGTTGGCGATGGTTTGAAATATCTAAGATTTACCCTAAAAGCAAATGGTTACTGTAAAAATGATTGGTTGTGGCTTTTGGCCAAAGTGGAGAGGAAAATACATGCATGGTGTAATCGTTGGCTCTCGAGAGTTGGAAGGATAGTCTTGGTTAAGTCAGTATTAGAAGTCATTCAAGTCTATTGGGCCACCTTAGCCTAGATTCCAAAAGGAATCTTGGGGAAAATAAGACATCTCTCTTCCATATTTCTCTGGCTAGGTTCAGAAGACAAAAAATATTTTGTGTTGGCCTTTTAGAAAGGACCGACAACTCCAACAAAACTAGGAGGATGGGGTCTGGAAAGTATATTCCTCTTCTCTAAATCACTGACAGTAAAGAATGTGTGGGGATAATTAAGGGCTCGTGTCTATGGGCCCAAGTCCTACAAGCAAAATATTTCCCACGGGAATCCATGGTGGAATGGATTCAAAATCCAATCAAAAGAATACAAAATGGATCCATGTTGTGGAAATCCATTCTCAACACTTTCCCCCTTATCGAAAACTAGTGGATTTGGAAAGTTGGCAATGAAGAAAAAATCATTTTAGGTAAAGATCCTTGGATCGGCTGTAATAACAATCATATTCTTCTAGATCCCTTAATTCAGTCTATAAATAAAGGATGGTTTTACTTCATGAATCAGATCTAGCAAAGGGATTTAGCATCAAGACAATTTAGTTGGTTAAATTGGAAAGATATTGGGTTGAGTGAGGAACATGATTTGATATGGACCAACTACATCAACTCCCTTCAAATTTCCTTTGTATGCCCTTTGGATCAAGAAGACCAATCGATTTGGTCTCTCAAACCTTCAGGAAGATATGTTCCCCGATTAGGTTACTCTGCTTTGGCTCTGGAAAACCAGGAATATCCCCTACCATGGTAGGGGAAGATGTTGTGGGAAGTAAAATGTCCTACAAAGGAAAAACTATTTATGTGGCTTTTGTTATTAAGTAAATCCCCCACTTGGGACAAATTGTAGTGGAGGAACTTCATAGGTATGGGTAGATGTAGTATATTTAAGTGGGATCATGAAACCAAATCTCATGTCTTTCTTGACTACTCCTTCTTTGCATCTGTATGGTCTGAGATTCATTGAGATATTGGGCCTCAATTCAAATGGGCAAGGGACCATATAGAAATAGATTTCAAATCTTGGATGGAAAATTCTCATACCAAAACGTTCAAAGAACTCCCCTTGATTGTATCTTGGGACATATGGCTTGCTCGAAACCAATCCCTCTTCGAAGGCGAAGACCCTTCTCCCTCACATTGTGCTCTAATTAGTCTAGTTGTTCTACCTGCTTATCCCCAAAATCTAAATTCTCCCTCAATAACCCCTTCTTTGGATACCCAAATCGTAAAAGATACCCCTTGGGCATTTTTTGATGGAGCTACTAAAGGGAATCCTTCTCTAGGGGGAGTTGGGGTGATAATTTTTCTTTCAAAGGATCAATCTATCTCTTTTTCAGTAGGTCTCAACCAAGACACAAACAATTATAGTGAATTAATGGCCCTCAAACTTGCTCTCCTATTGGCCAAGGAAAAAAGGATATCTCAAATAAATATATATGGAGACTCTCTGCTAACTATCAAGTGTTCCCCGGATGGGGTGACACGTTGCACATGGATGCCACGCGGGAGCCAGTCGGGACGCAGCATTAAAGCATCTACCGGCCAACGTCCCCTCATAACATAACTCACCATGAATACCAGTAGGTGCACTCACCCGACGAGGCTTCTCGCTCGAGGGAGAAGTACCAGCCAGGAGTGCATTATCCAGCAAGTCATTAAGGCCATGGCGGTTTGGCACGCAATAATTTTCAATGCCTGGGTTGATAGAGCAAAGAGCCAGTCGCTCTGGGCAGCCTTTGCTCCAGTAGAACCGCAGACTTGTCACCGTTTCTCCGTCAATTCGCTGGCATAGGGGCCGCATCCAGTGATACTGTTAGCGCTTGGGAGCCGAGCGACCTTTCGGGGAAGCACTCTGGCACTCTACCAGACCTCCACCATGCCTAGAACGCGAGGGAAACCACGAAGGGGAGTGGCATGGTACACTACGGAATCACGGCGACAGCGGACACAGAGATTTGAAAAAGCCATAGCAATGGAAACCCGACGGAGAAAAGAGAAGCCACGAACGCCACCCATGGCGTATGTGGAAGAAGAGATTCCGGAGGGGGGCGTGGAAAGCGTCCCCGAGCACTTGCTGTTTACAGTGCCAGAGAATTGGAACCCGCCTCCGGATTTTGGTTCAGACAGGAGGCCTTCGCTTGCAGGCAATCCGGCAGGTCCCAGCGCCACTCGCATCGAAGAGCCTTACCCCACCTACTACGTTGTAGAGGAGGTACCTCCAGCACCACCCAGGGAGGCGACGCGGGATAATCAACAGGTGCACAGCCAGGAGCAGCTGTTCTCAGCAGACTTGGGGTGCCTCAGTCTCATTTTTTAGATGAGGGGCCTGTTGGATGACCAGATCTTTCGACTTGCGCGAATTGACCAGAGGCTCGACATGCTCTTCGCGGCTCATTCCAGAAGCCGTCCAAAGCGACAATGCCCAACTTGCGCACACGCCTACGCGTTCCCAGTAGGATGGAAGCAGACAAAGGACGAGGACAAGTGCGCAGGCTAACAGGTCAATTGATGTTCAGAACTGGATTTTAGTTTTGCTATAAGTTAGGCTTTAGGCCAACTAGTTTTCAGTTTCCTTAGCATTAGCTCATGATACTCAATTACATTTTCATGACTGTAAGTCCTGGTTTCCTTCGGGCAGGACATTGCATGGTGAATCTTGCCAATTTTGTGACTAGGGTGACACATGGTAAGGGATGCCCAGATGTCCCGGTTTCCTATTCAGGCGGGACAACTGGCATCCCAGACAGCTATTATCTTTTGGTTTAAAGTAATATAACAGGCCCCACCCCTTTTTATTTACAAAAAAAAACTATCAAGTGTATGAATGGGACCTCCACTCTTCAGCCTTTATTTTAAGATGTCGAAATATCTTTAGCACTATTCTCTCATTTCACTTTCAACCATGTGTACAGGGATAGGAATGAAGAGGCCAACATACTCTCCAAAGTTGGTCTGGCACTGGACATGGACACATGGAAGATCACTAAAAAGACCTTATCGAGAGCTACTGAATATCTTCATAACACTTGGTTGCATATTTGATTAATGAACCAAGTCTTCGTATTTTTTAGTATTTTTGAGGATCTTGGATGTTTATACTTTGTATAATGCTTCCTTTGGATGCTTGGAATCATTTACGATTCTTCAATTTCTTTGTATTTGTGTATATGAGTGGATCATTAAGGGTTGTTTCTCATAGCCCAATCAGTTTTTTATAGTAGTAGATCCTAGATTGATACATAATTCTTCTTGTGGTGCCTAACCATTTTGGACAAGTTTGAGATTTCAGCTATAGGAATGCGTCAGGCATTTACTCATGTAATTTTTTTCTTTTTGCAATAAAATTACTTTTTTTTTTCATGGGGGAAAAAAGAGTCTCATAGGTCTCATTGACCATTGCTATGAAAATGCTTGATGTAGTTTATGTATAATATGATTCTCAAAGTCATTGGATTGATTTTTGTACTGTAAATGGAAAAAACATATATACATTATTTCCACTATATCCCTCACAGTTTTTAAAAGTTCTTTCCCCTCTCATTAACTTCCAACACCACTCCCAATGAACCGAGGACCAATTCATTATCATTTACACCCTTCATATTCTTTATCTTCTTAATACAAACATTTGTTCCCTCATTGTGAGTCCCTACACAACATTCAACAAATGCAAAATCAAATGTTTGAAACATGTTAGTGATTATAGTCAAAAAATACATCTATAGTAAAAGGCCAAAGAAAAACTTCATATCGATCACCTTTTGATCCATCTAATTCCTTTCTTTGCAACATTTCCATAAAACTTTGATGCTCTTTTCCACTCAGATTCCGAACAATCTTTTGGAGCTTCTTCATGTATTTTCTCTGCATGACATGCATTATCCAATATACATCATTTAAACCTATAGATAATTCAAACATACTACTTTTCTATTAAAATTTAAAAGAACTTTTCATGTAATCTTCTTGAGATGTGCTTCCCTCGCCCTCGTTGCTATGAGTGTTTTTCCCTAATCTTTTATCAACCACCTTCTATCAATAAAAGTCATACATAAGAAGTACACAAATTATGAATATATGTTTTACAAACTAAGTAAAGAATTTCAGGTTAAAACTATTTTAAAGTTAGGCAAAGTGTACATACATTAACACACATTGGAGCATTTAATATAGACTTAAGCATCGATGCATAGTTACTATACAATGTGCATCGATAAACTCGACCACATGTTTTAAAAAAATATATGAGAAAAATGGTGTGCTTAATACAATATGTCACACCAATGTGTCATTTATGTATATTACACACTGTTAAAGCTTAAAATATTTTTGAAAGGTTGCACCAAATGATGAGTTTTAAATAATAAAAAAATGCATCATTGCATTGTTTATATATAATGTGTACCTTGGACCACAAAAGCATTTAAAAAAAACTGACAAAGATATATTTTGGAATCCAATGCAATGAGTGATCTTAATCCAAGAGATACCAAAAGCCCCATATACAAGTGCACAAAGACAATAAATATGCATTGCCTAAAAACAAATCTCATTGTCAAAAGAGATGCAACAAGAAAACTATTATTTGCAACATTGAAGGTAACTCTAAAACCCTTTCAATTTTTTGAAAATGCTCTCTAATACTAATATGAAATGAGGATAAATTTCACATAATAGAATGAAGTGACATAGCTTAAATATATACTCTCAATTTTGTATGTGAACTACGATGATCCCTTGCAAATTCATCTCTTCAGAAAAATATGTCCACTTCGAAGTCTTCCTCGGTAAGTTTGTCTTGCACAAGTCTCCACTCTAATGTTTGGAAAAATAATGGAATAGGGACTGGGGTTTTCTTTTATGAACTAATTTTTACAAAATGATATGTTAGCGCATCAATGATACATGCATGTAATGTTTTTTTTTAGAATTTGGCTCACAAGGTGTCTTGCGGGCTTAAGTGCATTGGTGTGGTATATTGACATAAATGCATTGATTAAACAATGTACAAAGAAAATAGAAGTGCAAACCTTGACAATTAAAAATTTGTAGAGATTTTCCTTTGTGGAGGTTCTTGCAGAGGTTAGCTATAAGTGCATATCATAATTTTGTGCACCAATGTGTTTAGAATACCAATATCCATCGGTGTGGTATAAGTTAATAAGGCACACGAGTTTCTAAAAAATACCTTCAAAGCTCTTTTGGAAGTTAGAATGTTACATGCTTCCCAAAATTTATTTTAAGAATGCAGATGCGTATTGATTATGGTTTTGTCTGAAATACAAGTAAAGAAAAGGTGAGAATATCAAATTGCCAATTTTTTCATATTCTAGCTCATTCCATACCATTCCAAGTTCATTAAGTTCACATTTCCATTTATAGTAAGTCCAAATCTTATTTATATTTTGACTATCTCATTGAATTTATGATGTCTTTGCACGTGCATTTGAATAATTATGCAATGAATTTTATAGGATCTTGATTCAAGTTCAAGTTCAAATGGGAAGGATATTCCACCAGTCTAAAAATGTTTCAAGTTCTTATCAAGAGCAAGATACTGCAAACATATGCTAGACAAAAATGGAGAACACACTTTACCCTACCAATTACAAGATGTCATCTTCCAACCACCATCCTGGGTCGATGGTCTTCACCATGTGTTGGATCTCTTTTATGACACCCCAATAGTATCTGGCTATTCAAAATGTAAAGGGTTGAGGGTGAACCCTCGACAAGTCACATTGTCCCATTATTTAATGATTGACTACCCAAAGTTGATGGTCTTATACCTCCCACTGCAATCAAGGATCCACGTGTCATATAGAAAAGATACATAGGAACACTTCCATATACTCCTTTTTTGAAAAGTTGGAAGCCAAATCAACAATGTTTTGTCCTAAATTGACCAACATGTCTCCTTCTATTGAGTCAAGTGAGAGTTCTTGTGAGCCAAAGTATGATATCAACACTGCCCAAAACATCTATACTAGGAGATCCAAAAAGTTGTACAGGATAAGAGTAAAAATGTCCAAGTACACACCAAGGTTGGTTCAATTGTTGGAGGGCAGTGATGACTTATTTTTTCATATTCATATACAAAATAAGTACCAAACCTATTACAATTGTGTTTTATATGGTGCTTGGCTATCTTCCCTGCCTATTCCTGATGTTGAGACAAAATTCTCCTTTTGTGGTAATAATTACACGATTTCCAAGTCTAAAATAGATGTTGCGAGTCTTGGGTTGTCTGTCCTTTCACATGTATTTGTTCCTCTCAAACAATCAGTAGCACTTATGCCATTTTGTGGTCCTCTTTATAGTCGGTCTGATTGCTTGAATATTGTTCAGTGCAAACATAACATTTCCATGTATAGTATGTGCATGAATGGTTACACTTCTGGAAACTTTAACATAAAAGGTTTGTTATATATCAATGGTCATCCATGCAATCTTGGGAACATTGCAGGGTATAGGTGCTCATTGTTCAATGCAGATTGTTCGTTTAAGGAACACTCCAATGACAAAGTGTTTTTTATGAAAA
>ML805550.1:28118-49358 GCA_009831015.1 Picea engelmannii
GATTTTGCTATTTTTAGCGGTTTTCTAAATTAATCTCGGATTAAGGGATTAGGGTTTTGGTATCTATGAAATACCTAAAAACATTGTATATATTGTAAGGTGAATGGTAAAATTTGATATAATGAATATAAGAAAGGTTTTCCTGGTTGAGGGTTTCCAGTATAAAATCTTTGTGTACTCTGTGTATGAGCCATTGATTAAATTATGTTTTGCTTAAGAATCTATATGCATTGCTTTACTTCACAGGTTTAAAACTTACATGTGGTATCAAAGCTCATTTTTGGCTTCAAAGGGATGCCTTTGTTGCTGAGGTTTTGGCTTGGTCTTGATAGATCAAGTTGATCTTAGGTTTGTGATAAACCTGGGTTTAGTGGGAGCTTTTGCATTGTTATTCGAGTGTAGAAAGAGGAATGGCGAGCTCTTCTAGAATTGAGATAGAGAAGTTCAACGGTAAAACCTTTGAGCTATGGAAGCTCAAGATGGAGGACCTTCTTGTAGACAAAGAACAATGGATCGCTGTGGATCCTAGTACACAGCCTACTAGTACACCGTCTACTAGCACGCAGGCTACTGGTACACAACCTACTAGTACACCACTTGTTGGTATGTCGAAGGAAGATTGGGAGAAGATGGACAGAAGAGCAAGGAGTAATATTCGACTCTGCCTGGCAGATTCGGTGTTGTTGAATGTCTCGAGAGAATCTACAGCGAATGAACTATGGGATAAGTTGGGGAATTTGTATCAATCAAAGTCCATGGTAAACAAGTTGTTTCTTCGAAAGAAGCTGTATCATCTTAGGATGGAAGATGGAGATTCTGTGACAAAACATCTAAATGCCTTTAATACTCTGGTAAGTCAACTTGTCTCTGTTAATATTACGATTGCATAAGAAGATAAGTGTATTACTTTGTTATGTTCTTTGCCAGACTCTTGGGATAATCTGGTTGTAGCAATTGGAAGTACCACTCAATCTACATTGAAGTATGAGGATGTAGTTTCATCCTTGTTATCTGAAGAGATGAGGTGGAAAATCATGGATAGTGATAACACAGATGCTTTATTTGTAAGAGGTCGTACCCAAGACAGGAATCCTGATAAGCCTTCCGGGGGGAGACCTAAATCTACAGGTAGATCTAAGTCTCCAGGAAAATCTTTGAGGAAATGTTGGAAGTTTGGTAAAACAGGGCATTATAAGAAAGATTGCAAGTCTAAGAAGGTTGAAAAACCAAAGGGATCTGATAGTACCTCTTCCACAGAGGTGAAAACCTCCACTGAAGAAGGAGGTGATGTTTACCTGGCATCTATAGGTACACATGAAGACCATGATGTATGGTTGATTGACTCAGGTGCATCATACCATATGACTCCTCACAGGGAGTGGTTCTCTGAATATGAAAAATATGATGGTGGTGATGTATTCCTAGGAGATGACTCGACAGCCAAAATCATGGGATGTGGAAGGGTTAAGTTGTTGCTAAAAGATGGAAGGATTAGAACTCTACCCGGAGTTCTGCACATTCCAAAACTTGCCAGGAGCCTAATATCTGTAAGCAAGTTGGATGATGTAGGAGTGGATACTATATTTGGAAAGAACACTTTCAAGATGGTACGAGGAGCAATGGTGTTGATGAGGGGAGTTAGGTGTGGAACTCTGTACAAGTTATTGGGAAGCACTTATACCAATGGGTGTAACAATTCTGTTGTACCTTAGCAGAGAAATGAAGGAGACAAGACCAATACTATCCTAGAAAATAAGACCATGATGTGGCATCAAAGATCGGGGCATATTGGAGAAAAGGGCCTTCAAACACTACACGGTAAAGGTATGGTTGAAGGTATGTCTAATTGCACTATGGATTTTGATTTATGTGAACATTGCATATATGGTAAACATAATCGAGTAAGATTCCCATCTGGTGCTACAAGAGCAAAGGGGATCTTAGAGTTGATACACATTTATGTGTTTGGACCTGTTCTTGTTCCATCCCTAGGTAAATTTGTGTATTGTGTTTCATTCATAGATGATTTTTCAAGGAACACATGGATTTATTTTCTTAGAAAGAAATATGAGGTATTTGATAAATTTAAAGAGTTTAAGGATCTGGTAGAAAATCAGACAGAGAAGAAAATAAAGGTATTGAGAATAGATAATGGTGGAGAATTCTACAGAAATGAATTCAAAGAACTCTGTAAGAAGTGTGGTATAGCAAGGCATAAGACTACTCCATACACTCCTTAGCATAATGGAGTTGCAGAAAGGATGAACAAGACATTGATGGAAAAAACAAGGAGCATGCTCAGCGGTGTGGGGCTAGGAGAAGAATTCTGGGCAGAGGCAGTGGGTACAACATGTTACCTGGTCAATCAATCACCTTCATCAACGTTGGATGAAAAAACTCCACATGAGGTATGGTCTGGAAAGAAACCCTCTCTTCAACATCTTAGAGTGTTTGGTTGTGATGCTTATGTACATGTTCCAAAGGAAAATAGGAGTAAGCTAGATAAAAAGGTTGAAAAGTGTATCTTTATTGGTTATAAAGATGGTGTGAAAGGTTATAAGATTTGGAACCCAGAAACCAAGAAGACTGTTTACAGTCGTGATGTTGTTTTTAGAGAGGTAAAAGATGTGTCCAAACAAGAATTCCTACCAACGCAAGATGAACCTAAGAAAATAGAGCTTGAGTTGGATGATGCAAAAAATGAATCATATGAAGAAGAGGAAGCAGCAGCAGAAGAAGAAGAACCTCATACCCCAGTATTGAGGAGATCAGTGAGAGATAAAAGGCAACCAGAAAGGTATAGTCCACCTGATTTCCATTCCAATTTTGCTTTATCTATTATTGATGATGATCCCATAACTGTTAGGGAAGCAGTGAATTCAAAGGATAGTAAACTCTGGAAGAAGGCCATGGTTGAAGAAATGGATGCCTTGGATAAGAATGAGGCATGGGATATAGTTGAGTTGCCAGCTGGAAGAAAATATGTTAGTAGCAAATGGTTGTTTAAGAAGAAGTTTAATGCACAAGGTAAGGTGGAGAAATACAAAGCTCGGTTAGTAGCAAAAGGTTATTCCCAGGTAGAGGGAATTGACTTTGGTGAGATTTTTTCTCCTGTTGCTAAGTTAACTTTTATTAGATTTATTTTATCTATTGCTGCTGCTTTTGATCTTGAAGTGGAACAAATGGATGTGAAGACAACATTACTACATGTGGATCTGGAAGAAGAAATCTACATGAAGCAGCCATAAGGCTTTGTAGTGAAGGGAAAGAAAGAGTTGGTCTGTAAGCTAAAGAAGTCACTATATGGTCTGAAGCAATCACCTAGGATGTGGTACCAAAAGTTTTATACATACATCCTTGGATTGGGATTTGTGAGAAGCAAGGCTGATCACTTTGTATATTCCAAGCAGGTTGGTAATCACTTCATTTATGTAATGTTGTGTGTTGATGACATGTTGTTGGTAGGAAATAACATGGATGTTATAAAGGAGGTGAAATCACAACTATCCTTCAAATTTGACATGAAGGATCTCGATGCTGCTAACTTCATTCTGGGAATGGAAATTAAAAGAGATCGTGCAAACAGGAAACTCTGGTTGAATCAAAGAAAATATGTTGAGACGATATTGCAGAGGTTTAATGTGCATGGAAGTAAACCGATCAAGGTTCCTATTCCTATAGGTGTAAAGTTATCTGCAGATCAGTGTCCCAAGACACAGGAAGAAGAAGAGGACATGTCCCATGTTCCGTATGCCAGTGCAGTTGGCAGTTTGATGTATGCAATGGTCTGTACTAGACCAGACATTGCACATGCAGTGGGAGTTTTGAGCAAGTATATGTCAAAACCAGGGAAGGAGCATTGGACAACAATAAATAAGGTCTTTAGGTATCTTCGTGGCACTACCAGTTATGGATTGTGATACCAAGGAAGACTAGGATTGGATAGAGTGGTGGACATACATGGCTTTGTTGATGCAGACTGGGCTGGAGATCTGGATCACAGAAGATCTACAAGTGGGTATGTGTTTAACCTATTTGGAGGAGCAATCAGTTGGATGAACAAAAGACAGGCTATAGTGGCACTCTCAACTACAGAAGTTGAATACATGGTAGCCCCTCATGCAAGCAAGGAAGCAGTATGGTTACAAAGATTGTGTTCATGTATTGGGTTGGTGCAACAAGCAGTGAGATTAGATTGTGACAGTCAGAGTGCAATCTTCCTGGCAAAGAACCCAACTTATCATTTGAAGAGAAAGCATATTGATGTTCAGTATCACTTTGTGAGAGACATGGTTGAGGAAAAGAAGGTGTTGTTGGAAAAGGTTAACACTTTCAAGAATGTTGCAGATTCATTGACAAAGTCTATGAGCACAGAAAAGTTCTCCTGGTGTAGAGTAACAATGGGCATTGTTGACTATATAATCTGCTGGACCCCTGGATGCAAAGAAAACAACAAGCGGGAGAATGTTGGGTATGTGTTATATTCTTTGCATGTGTGTGTGTGGGCGCATCAGATTCAACAACTGCGTCTGACGATCCCTCATTAGGTATTCCCCTCCTAGTTACGCACAACGTTTGGGGCAGCGCCCTGAATTTTTTTTTTTGGGTGATTTTTTCTATTTTTAGCGGATTTTGCTATTTTTAACAGTTTTTTAAATTAATCCCGAATTAAGGGATTAGGGCTTTGTTATCTAAAAAATACCTAAAAACATTGTATATATTGTAAGGTGAATGGTGAAATTCCATATAATGAATATAAGAAAGGTTTTCTCGGTTGAGGGTTTCCGGTATAAAATCTTTGTGTACTCTGTGTATGAGCCATTGATTAAATTTTGTTTTGCTTAATAATCTATATGCATTGCTTTACTTCACAGGTTTAAAACTTACAATCAGGCAGTGCAAGAGAAATCAGAGAAGAGCCAAGCCCAATATAAGGCTAGGCATGACAAGCATCAGATGGATCATCATTTGCAAGTAGGTGATCGAGTTTGGATACATATCAACAAAGAAAGGTTAAAGGGGGAAGGTAAGAAGCTCAAGCCAATCCGATATGGCCCATTTGCCATTTTGGAGAAGCTTGGCGCTAATGCTTTCTGCTTAGATATACCACCTTACATGCAGTTGTATTCAGGTGTAAATGTCGAGAACTTGAAATTATATGATCCTCCAATGATCATGGATCAAGACGAGAGTATTCAAGTTCTTTCTGTTGATGATTTTTCTCATGAGTACTTAGACAAGTTGTGAGAAGATGTCATTATAGAAAATAAGACGAGGACTTCATGAAGAGGTGATGTGGAGTACCTTTGTGTGGGTCTTAAGGGAATGCATCCAAGCAAAGTATGGTGGATAGAGATTGAGAAAGTTAGGGAGCAACACCCGCACTTATTTGCTGAGTGATTCCACTTTTGGTGGTCCAAAAGCTTCCAATGGGGAGGATTGATCCAGGAGGATCCATAATACCTCAAAATTCAAAGGTCTCAAAACTCAATGCAAAAGCCGCCATCATGAAGAGCTCGACGAGAGAATTTTGATGCCGCTTGAACATGCTCAAACATAATTCGTATGAAAAAGATATCATGATTTGAAGTTTTTGTCAAACATGACAAAAATAAGGACATGTGACACGTGGCAACCCCAAAGGAGGACACATGGCAGTCGTACGAGGTGACACATGGAAACCATACATGATATGTGGTAGGATGAGCAGTGGACACATGGTAGAGGCAGGTGACGTCACGGTCGTGTTGGCAGGTGATGCGATGTCTGAGTTGACAGGTGGCGTGGCATCCGAGCTGGTTGGTGATGTGGTGTCATCATGACATTGACCAATCAGAGGTTTCCATGTGGCAACCTCCGATTGGACAAGAAGGTTCTATACCCAAATTGGAAAAGGGGTGGTCGGTTGGGATCGAACCTCAGACCTCTGGGCTACAGATGAACAACTTAACCAACAAGTCAACGATGAGACCTCATAAATATCGTCGAACATTCTATAGTTAAAGCCATATGTAGCAGTAATACCAAGTGGGGCAGGTCTGCGGGTTTGACTCCGCGACCTCCCCGCCAACTAACGAACTAAAGCCCATCTGTTGGCCAATGTGTCAAGACTTTGTTTCTTGGTGGATTAACCAAGCTCTATTGTTTTGATTTGGCAATATTACATATCAACGAAAATCCCAAAGCCTGCGGGCTCGACCCTGGTTCGGTTTTGTTACAAAGTTTTAAAACAAGCTCGAACATGAGTACGCCAGGAACCTTCCATCGAATAAATAATGAAAGAATAATTCTTTTAAGGCCGCATTCATTTTGTATAAGTCTTGGTATATCAGTTCTTTTAGCCTTCTTAGTGGATTGAAAAGAGGAGATAGATAATTCCAAAGGCTTTTGGAGGTCATTGGGCTGCAACAAAGAAGAATACCAACTATTGAGATTGAAGATATTGATGTAATTTTATCATTTTTGCATCATAATTGAAGAGGCCACTCCATTGGAAGCAGACCCAGAGACGTAGCCCACATCGGGTGAACTCCGTTATCAATCTCATTGTGTCATTCTTATTTATTTGTTGCTTATTATTTCTGCTCATAGTCTCTTTATGTGTTTTACTTGTCTTGGTTTTCACACTCTTTAAGCAATCGAGTCATTTATTAACTAATTAAATATCCATATCAAAAACACCAATTACTCCATTTACCAATAGTAGTAATCAATATCAATATCCCCTCATGGTTGTCCATGAAGAATGAACATATTATGTTGGCTGTTGTGGTCCATGGTAGAAGACAAGTGAAGATAATGGATGTCTACCTCCAACCATTGATAGATGAATTTAATCAATTATGGGAAGGGATACATGTATACGATGCATCAAGACCCATCATTGAAGAAAGATCTTTAACATTACATGGCATATGTGCATTCACCATGCATGATTATCCAACACTAGGAGTTTGTTCTGGTAAGCATGTTGATTGATTTGTTTATATCCATAACATTATTTGACATACTTAATTTGGTGCAACTATCTTCTTTGACACTTACATGTTTCATATACAATAACGTCGCAAGACTTGTAACAAAAGGGTATCATGGATGTAAATGTTGTGGACCTTCTATAAAGGCTAGGTGGTCCAACCACCTATGAAAGCCAATGTACAACTACTTGAGGGTATTTGTTCCAAAAGACTACCCTTATGGAAGAGAAACATTCACATTCAATGGTAAACTAGAGACAACTCGAAGACCTGATATATTGTCACCGAAAGACTAGCTTAGTGCATATGACATAGAGAAGGAGAAGGAAACTGTAAAATTGTTTGATTCAAATGGGGAACCTATGTTTGACGATCCTAAATTTTTCGACACCCACATCGGGAAAATGCCCATTGTGATGAAAATGAAATCTATATGAGCTTCCATATTGGGAGCATCTTAAGATTTCCCACTTACTAAATCCCATGCATATATTAAAAAATGCTTTGTCTTCCTTATGGAGGCACATATCATCGAAAAAAGCGACGCATTGGGTGTTAGGAGAGATCTTATTTCTTCAAATACTAAAAAGAAACATTGTCCAAGAAAACAAAGTAGAGGAGAGGCCAGTCCCTGTTGGTTTTTTAAAGAAGGTGATCATGTCCCATGGATTTTGAAGAAATATGATCTTTCTATGGAAAAGGATGTTACATTAGGTCCGAAGGCACCTTCTTTATATAGGTCAACTCTATGACACTGCTTCATTATAGATGAACATTTTCCAAGGTTGAAATCACATGACCTTATGAATCTTCCAAGGATATGTATGTCGATTACATGCTTCTTTTTTTGCAATGTAGGTTATAATATGCTATGCACTCACAATTTTATGCCAATTCATTTTGTAGTGCCATCGTCCCTTGCTCATGTTTGGTTGTGTGAACCATGAATTCCCCCAAGAACTGCGACATGCCATATCTAAATTATTTGCTTTTGTTCATTGGATTAGATCAAAGGATATTCATGTGGCTATCATTCCACGGTGATGTCGAGAGATAACTGATATTGTTTCTAGTTTGAGAAGGATCTATTGGGTTAGTGATTCATTTGTGATATCCTTAATCTAATTAAGAATAATTGTTAAAGTTTTTAGTGGGCTAATAGCTTGTAGATATAAAATTAGACTGAGATAATACTTGTTGAGTGAATTGAGGAGTGTTTTTTGAGTGATTATAGGAGTTGGTTGTTTCACGAGAAAGTTCTTGTGCATGTATACATATATGTCTTGATGATGAGATGATTCAACTAGTGTGCATTATTGTTAAATTATCGTATTCCTCTGTTATTGTCAGGTTTAATAATTCTTCATCTAGTATTAGAGCTTGGTTGTCCAATTCCTTTACAATGGTGGGTGAGAGGCATTGTGGAATTAGTGTTGTGAGAAGAGGGATAGACACCATGTGAGTGGTTAATACAATTCATAGAGCCACCTTGATTCTAATTTAAGCCTCATGTAGTTAAATCAAAGATTAAGAAGCCACCAAAAGTTTTCTGATGGAGTTGCTACAAAAGGTATTGTTTTCATCACAACTTTTAACAATCGATGTAGAGTGCAACATTATCAGTCATAGTTACCCGTGAGAAAGAATATCTTGCATCCTAGAAGAAGATCCTTTGAAGCTACGAAGAGATAAAGGGAGATCCCCCATCATAAGTTATGTAAAATACTTTTGTTGGTATTCAAAGAGAGAATGATAAAATCTATGTGATTTATTTTTGGCATCCATCTATTAGAATTTGTTAAAAGAAAATTGTTGGAATCAATGGTTTCATCAAACACACTGCAATCTTAAAGGTGTCGCTATTTTATTTTCTTGTTGTGAATTCACTGGGTATAGGCAGTGTTCAAACAAGCACAAGATTGTCTTCATTTCCAAAGCTGAACTAGAGTGTGATTTACCAAAACCATTGTCAAGGTTCACTTAACTGGCAACTCCAACATATTGTTTATCCAAGCAAGCAGGATATACGTTCTTATGGAGCTAAGAACAATGTTAAGAAGGTATGTTCTATTCTTTTACGTATCCCATATTTCATAAAAAGAAAAGAATATATGGAATATCTTATTGTATAACAAAAGCATGCATCAGACTTAAACCCCTTATAAGGTCAATGGTGGATAAAGAAAGTCTGGAAAAAAAGGTCCCTTTGAAAGGTATTATTTTATTTTGGCTAGTACTGAAAGAATGAGTGTTGACATGGGATCAAATTCAACAGAGAAACAAAATTGGGCTTGGCATTTGCTATGTAAGTGGAATGAGGAAATTAATATCCACCTATTCTTGCAATCTCCCTTCATATGATAGCTTTGGTAAGAGACTGAAAGTCATATTCAAGAAGAACACTTATGGGATGCTCCTTCAATGGTTTAATGTTTTCATGGGTTTTTTAGTGGGAGTTCTATAAAAGCCTTTCGAGTCTTTCCCATTTTGGTTGCTTGGGGAGTTTGGTTGGATCGTAACACCATCATATTTGAGAACAAGATTTGGTCCTCCTTCAAGGTTTCACAAAAAAATATGGTCTTGTGTTCCTTGTATAATCCCTCTCAGGCCTTGAAGAAGTCTCGTCGGCTAGAAAAATTCCATATAAATAAGGAGATGCCCTAGGGATTTTTTGATGGGGCCAGTAAAAAAATGGCTCACTCTCGCGAGCTAGGTTTTCTTCTATATTTATTTGTTTCACATTACATAATATGTAAAGCCAACCTAGGACATGGTACAAATAACCAAGGCTAGTTTAATGCCAAGTTGTTTGCACGTCTCAAATGTGCAATAGACAAAAACCTCTCTATTTTGCAGGTTTATGAGGATTTAGAGCTCACTATTAAATGGATGAATGACAAGATATAGGTGATGAATTTGGGTCTGCTTCATATTTAACAACAATTGAAGATTCTCTCAGAACAGTTTCAACACATTTGTTACACCCATGTTTATCGAGAATTAAATACAATTGCTAATGTTGTTATGGGTGGGAAATCCCTCCTATGGACTAGCACTAAGGGTTTTATCATGCATGCAGAAATGACCTAAAGATTCTTACTTTTTACCATCATCCGATGCCTAAACCCCCATTACTCATATGTAAATACAAGGCTCAAGAGATTCAATTAACGTACCTTATTTTTCGTATTTGATGTCGAACCCTTTTCATGCCTGGTCGTTCTTTGACTGCAACTCTCCTCCCAATGCTGACCTGCATTCACTAAAGACAAACAAAGAACTCCACATGCATTTGATCTATGAACTAACGGGTTAGAGATTTAATCAATCATACAATCAATGTTCCAATAATGACAATCTCATATGGCGGGACGGGAAAAACAATTCTTTTATTAACTTCACAATGATACCTTACAATGATAAAGTCCGCTACTGCTCCTCGATCCTGGTCCTGGGCTCTTCCTCCACTGTCTTCCAACTGCTTTGCTCTATACTTCTCTTTCCACAAGGATGGCTAAAGGTTGGGACAAAGGGAATGCTCAATCGTGTATAGTTTCTTTACTATGATTCTCCTCCTTTCAAATGGGACCCCTACCCCTTCTTTTATAGGCTAGAAGAAGCTAGGTATTTGGTCGAGTGACCGGCCATGCATGGTCGAAAAGTTTAGTTAACTTACCCAAAGCTGTGTGTTCCGTCAACAACTTTCCTTTTTCCGTGCTTTTGTAGGTACACGCGGGCTGTCTTGGGTCAGCTAGCATGTACACGCGTGCAGTAATGGAGTAGGGCACGTGGGTTTTTATAAAAGGGGTTTTTAAGAAGAGTTGTTCAGCAGTGTTTTGGAAAAGAAGGAATCTGAGATGGCCTGATGCCAGGTAAGCATGTCTGGTGCAAATTAGGGTTATAACAGATGCCCCCTAATGTGTGAGGTGATAAGAGCATCTGATGGCCGAAATACATTAAAAATCTTCATCGATGTTCCGAACAAGTGAGCCTAGGGACCAGAAATCGAGAGGTGTCGTCCGCAAAATAATAATTGTCTCACCGAGGCGAGCATACCCATGCTCAAGATAAAATAAGATCATGGCTACCGATCAAATACACTGTAGATCCATGTCATATAACTATATAAAGTGTAGCCATGAGCAATACACAACGGAGTTACATCTCGAAATCAAAATGATATACATGTAGAGTATCCATCTTCTAGAAGCTGATAAGGCCTGATGGTTGGAGATGAGGTCTTCAAAGCTCGAGCAACAACTTCAAAATCTTCAAAACTCGGGCATGAGTGTAATATGAGTGTATGAATTCACTACCCAGAGGTCTTCGATGGCTCGTCGGTCATGGACTAGAGAATCTTGATGATCAGATTGGAGGCTTCATTGATTTCGAACAAAGACTTGATTGGACTTTAATGATGGCCGAGCATGAGGGCAAGAGACAAACTGCAGAGGGGCCGACTCAGTCTTAGAAAACTTCCCTTGGATAATAGCATGACAAAAGATGAGACTCAGGCAACATGGCATTAACATAAGTTTACGAGGCAAGAGGCAACGCAAACTCTCCATATGTTTGGAAGAATAACCAAACGGAGGAGGACACAACTCAATGTAGCGGGAACAACTTCCTTAGGTCATATAAAATCCCAGGGTTTGAGAAACAAACAAACAGATGTGCTTTATCCAAGGTCGACTCATTGTGCTGCAAATATAAATAAAATACTTTTCCCTTCCTCTTTTTGGGGTATATTTGATTTTTTTTTTCTTTTTCAATAATTTTGAAAAAATAATAAAAGAATGTTACATTACAAAGGAGGGATGAGTGTTGAAAACATACAAGTTTGAGGCGCAAGGACAAGACTAATGTTCAAAGTAAGGACACTCGGGAAAAATCCCTCCTGGGGCCAAAGGTGTCAGGACGCAGAGGCAAAGTGGTACAGGGCTTGCGTATAAGGCATGCTTCAGATGGTTTAGTTGAGAGCAACATGGAGCCGACATTAAACCAGAGACACAGGTATGCAAATGCGATTAATAAGACACACAATGGTAACGTCCTTCGAAGTAAGTTTTATGAGCCCAAAGAAGGTAAGATTGGCAATTTTCATATTTAGAGAGTCTGAAACAACGTAAAAGGAGACTTCGATGGGGTACCTTTTTCGAAAGTAGTCTAGTTGGTTCGAAAAAGGGGTAAATTAGCACAGAAAAGACGTCTATTCAAAACCATTTTAACGAGTGTGATAAAGACAAGATCACTCGACAATTTTTTCATTTTTAAGGAGTCTGAAAAAATCTTAACTATGGACTCCATCAAGAATGTTCTTCTGGACCATTTTAACGAGTGTGAAAGAATAAGGTCACTCGACGATCTTTTCAATTTTAGGGAGTCTGAAAAGAGTTTAACTACGGACTCCGTGGGGGTTCCTTTTTCATAAATTTAGTCCCTCAGGCCCGAAAAAGGGTTAAAATTATACCTGAGAATACTCTTCTAGGGATTTGAAGCCTCTAGAGTATACCTTTGTTCGTATAGTTGACCGTCCAGACCGAAAAAGGGGTAAACTATCGCCGAATAGACGTGACTTCAAATGTCAATTTAACGAGCGTGAAAGGCCACAAGATCGCTCGACAATCTTTTCATGTTTAGAGGGTCTGAAAAGGGCTTAAAAGAAGACCTGTTATGTTTTGGGAGTCCCGTGGGTGAGGTCAAGAGTGATAAAGAGTCATGCAAATGAGGTTCAAAACTCGTAATTAGGCAAAACTAAAAGAACTGCCGAGCCTATAGTCATTAGTGACAGCATGGACACCATAATGCAACCGAGATCTACCTAGGGCATCCATGTTCTGGTAAGCTCTACCACCAAATCGCGACACTTCTAAAGCAGCAATGATGGTTCTGTGTCGCAACCCGGTGGGATCGATCCTATGGCAAAGGGATAAAGACAAAAAGTAGGGGTGGAAACCTAACTTATATGCTCAAGTTGGCTATCTGAGATTTTTCCCCACGGACCGTCAAAAGTGACCCAAAACTCCAAAAAATGTCCTGATACCCGATCGTAACCTTCCAAAGCAACTCCTGAATCACTTTGAATGGCTTTCAATTCAAAGAAAATGATAAGGGGGGCCAAAAAAATGACAAAAAGGGGCCAAAAAGTCTATAAATAGAAGCTGACAGCTCATTATCACCATTGCTGATTTGGAAATTGACTCTGGAGCAAAAAACCCCCTTTGACAAAAGTGGTGATTCCGGGAGCTACAGTGGACGAAACAACCATCCGTCTGGACCAAGTAAGTATAAACTACCTCCTTTTTCTTTTTAATACTTTATTTATGCATTTAATTTGGTTTCTTCGGGGGGCGTCGACCTTTAAAAGGTTGGCCCTAGGTCCACGCGGGCTGTCCTATGACAACCCGCGTGTACACTGACTCTTTGTAATGTAAGAGCGCGTGTACACGCGACTGTCATCACAATAGCCCGCGTGGACCCTGCCATGAGTGCAAAAAGGTTTAAAAAGCAAGGCCTAACCCTCTGAAAATTTGCCCATGTGCAGGATGTATGTGCAATGGAGAGAACGAGAGCACGAAGATATTAGCACACTAGTTGGGGAAGACCCTAACGATGTGGCAGTGTTAATGCAATGTGGCTTGCTCAAGTTTTTTCTGTGTCCCTTCATGAGAGCACAACCTAGGCTACTGAATGCCTTGGTTGAATACTGACACCCTGACGCGTAAGCTTTTATGTTAGAGGGGCAGTCACTGGTGCCCACTACAGAGGATATATACTTTTTGACTGGCCTCTCCAAAAGAGGGGAACCAGTCAATTTCCGGACATTTCCTTCGGGGCCTCATAATATATCGGAATTGATAGGACTTTATTGTGAGGCTAGTAAAGACCGATCGATCTCATAGGTGCCAATAAGTAGGATCACCGATTTATCACTTCAGGCGATTGTGTTGCTTATTGGGCTGATGACTGGTTCTGCGGCTCTACATCAAGCGTCTCGTGCACAGATGAACTATGTAGTCCAGTGCTTAAATGCACAGATATTTGATTGGAGCACTACACTGTTGGATTGTATGAAAAGGCAGCTGACAGATTGTCGGTTGTGGAGGCAGAGGAACTCTGGGTTCGGGACGATTCTATGCTCTTTCTTCTTTGAAAGAGTTCCTAGTTTCAGTCCTCGAGTGGTGGTACGAGGACAACATGCCTCTATTCCTGCGGTTTGCAGATGGGCAGTGTTGCTGCCACAACAGGGAGGTGGAAGGACCAATGAGTCCTTTGATGATGACTTCTTTGCTTGGTTGTGTATGTCTTTTTATATGTGTGTGAGATGCCAGTCTAAAATTTGATTAGCTAGAGTATCTGTAACTTGGTTTAATCTCCTAGGAACATGAAAATATGTAATATAATCAAAGTTTCATTCTAAGAGATGTACCCTAAGGAATCGTCGGTGTAAAGTCGGATCATGAACATGGTAGACTCTATTTAACTGAGACATAACCAGTTGAGCATCTAAATAGACCTGGAGATGAGAGATACCAAATGACAGGGCATCACGAAGCAACTCAATAATTGCACTGTACTCAGCGACATTGTTTGTGGTGTCACCTAAGCATATACCTCTGGAAGATAATAACTAGCCTCGAGGTGTAAAAATTACCCAAGCTACAGAGGCAAGCCTCCAAGTGTGTCGGCTAGCACTATCTGCGTACCCAATGAACACTTCTGATTCAATTGACATCTGCCACAGTGACAAAAGATAACATAAAAAACGACACATCCATAATACTAAAAGAAACCATAAAGTAATAGTACAAAGACTATACATATGTTACAAAAAGTTTCCGAAGGTGACCTACCTATGAGTAATACTTCTTGAGGTAGAGCCCATTTCTAGGCTCCGCCAAAGCATTTCCCTCAAAGTCAACCAGACGATAAGCGCCCTTTTTTTAGAACCTCTTTTATGATGAAAGGTCCGAACCACATGGGTTTGAATTTTCCTGCCCCCAAGGGTCCTTATCTTGGTCATAGACCAGGACAAGGTCACCTTCAGAGAAAATCCAAGGACGAACGGACCAATCATACTAACACTTGAATTTTTGTTTGTGAGCTTCGTTGGCAAGGGCCGCATCACGACGCTGCTCATTGAGCCGCTCAAGGTATAATAATCATTCTTCAAGTGGAGAAGTGTCTGGCAATAACTGTACTGCCAATTTTAGGGACAAGATCTGACATTCTATAGGCAAGTTTGCTTCCAGCCCGTAAATGAGTTGAAAAGGTGAGAAACCGGTTGCAGTCTTAATAGACATTCGGTAAGCCCGTAATGTCGAGTATAACATCAAATGCCAATTTGACTTGGCTGAGTTGATCGTTCGTTGTAGGATGGTCTTAAGAGATTTATTTACAGCTTCCACTTGAACATTTGCTTGGGGGTAGTAGGGTGACGAATGTTCTTGCCGCAACCCAAGATTTGATGTTAATTCGGTCATCATTTGGTTCTGAAAGTGATTGCCATGGTCAATGACTATCTCGCTCGGGACGCCGAACCTTGCTATTATCTGGTTAAATAAAAAGAGAGTTGTAGTCTCCCCATCATCTTTAAATGTTGGCATAGCTTCGACCCACTTCGTGAAGTAGTCTACGACTACAATGATATAACGGTTTGCCCCTTGCTGAAGGAAGGTTGCATGTAGTGTAATCAATCCCCCACTTAGTGAAGGGACCAACTGTGATAACAGGAAACATGGGAGCATGATGTGCCCTCATCTTTCGAGAGAAGATCTGACACAGGTTGCACTTCTTGACCGATTCGATACAATCTTTGATTAGTGTCGGCCATAAGTAACCTGCTCGTAAAATATTTTGGGTTGTTGCCAATCCGGAAAAATGACCGCCACATGCTCCAGTATGACAATCATTAAGCACGATGACTGCTTCTTCGTGAGTGAGGCATCGGCGCAGTATGCAGTCTACACCTCTTCGATACAACGTATCGTCGAGTATGAGATAATTCTTAGCCCGATGGCATATACGATGACTCTCATCACGAGAAGCAGAGGTGGGGCACTTCAAAGTCTGGAGATAGACAAGTATATCTCTGTACTAGGGATCCGAAGATGAGATAAAAAATATATCTCCTCTGATAGGCGACTCTTCAGGCATAACATCACCTGACTCGATCGAAAGTTTCGAGATGAGTTCTGTGAATACCAGTGACTTTTTGGATTTCGCTGAAACGAAATCTAAGTCAAATTCCTGAAGGACAACTATCCATTTACTAATCTTTTTGCCGATGACACGTCGTGTCAACACGTATTGAAACAGATTCACAACGGTAATGACGGTGGTCTTGCGAAATAAAACATAACGACAGAATCATTGGATAGCATGGACTGCTGCCAACACAAGTTTTTCGATATGAGAATAATTTAGTTCCAGTCCAACCAGGCCTCGGCTCAGGTAATAAATCACATATTCTGAGAGTAAATCATCCTCTTGAACTAAGACCATGCCGATGGTTGACTCTGCCGCAACCAAGTATAATAGGAAGTCTTTGTTATAATTGGGTGGCCGAAGCAGAGGGGAAGTTGTAAGGGCGTGTTTCAACGCATCGAAAGAACATTGAGTTGAATCGTCCCAATGAAAGGGAATGTCATTCTTTAGCAAGCGCATAAAGCCTTTTGTAATCTCGGCATAGTTTGCGATGAAACACCTCAAAAAGTTCGCCTTGCCCTGAAGACTCTGAAGTTGAATGATTGTGCGTGGGGGAGGCAACTGAACTATTGCCTCAACCTTCAGTGGATCGACCATGATCCCTGTTGTTGACACTATGAAACCCAACAAACGTCTCGATGTTACGCAAAAGCTACATTTGTTTGGATTCAAGCGAATCTTAAAGTAGCGACATGGCTCAAAGATAAGTCGGAGGTGTGTGGGATGATCCATTCTCTTACGAGATCGAGATGTTAAATCATCTAAAAAGGCCTCGAATATATGCTTGAGATCATGGAAAGAAAAAGACATGGCCCACTGGAAGGTAGCTCCAACATTTTTGAGACCAAAAGGCATCTTACGATAGGCAAATGTACCCCATGGACAAATGAATGCAGTTTTGTGTTGGTCTTCGGGTTTGATTTGTATCTGATTATATCTTGAAAAACCATCCATGAAAGAAAAGGCCTTGCAACCTGCACATTCATCAATTATCTGGTCGATGAATGGTGTGGGAAAATTATCTTTTGGACATGCCTTGTTCAAATCACGGAAGTCCGTACATATGCGAATCGTGCCCTGTTTCTTATTGATCGGCACAGGATTTGACACCCATTGGGTCAAATGGATAGGATAAATAAAACCGGCTTTCAACAGTTTCTCGACTTCAACATTAATGGCTGCTGCTTTCCTGGGGTTAACTGGTCGAAGCTTCTGCCGAACAGGCTTGGCATCTGGATAAGTTGTGATTTCATGTTTGACTATTTTGGGATCGATGCCTGACATTTCCTCATAAGACCAGGCAAAAACATCGCAGAATTCTTTAAATAGATCTGTGTAGATTTGAATCTCTTCGGGGGAACAGTCAGCTCCGACGAAAACATTCTCCACGACGCCAGGGGTTCTGGAAATATTAATCTGTATAGTTTCAACGATAGTTGCCATATTACCCTCGGCATAAACCTCATGTTTAGCTAAGGGATTAATAGGACAAGACCTATCTCCAATCATAGTCAAGGTGAATTCTCTTGCTTCGATCTTGCTTAACTCTGGGAGGAAGTATGATATGTGATGGAAATCGTCCCAAGGTTTGTCCGGACTAGTCATTGCTTCAATTATTGCTTCGTCGGAGGGCAAGACTAAGTCTAATGAATCGGTATCAGTGAGAGAGCCTTGAGCCCAAATAGGCTCTAGAATCGGATCTAACTCTTGTGCAGGAGTTGGATATGTGTTGGCCGAAGCTTGTTGGACTAAAGAGTACGCTACTTCGGCTACGGACAAGGGCATGGACATGACAGGGTGCCCTGTCCCTTCCATCGTGACCGATGGGGAAGGAAGTATCCACAGATCGTTGAAGTAAGTCGTGTGAAACGATGATTCTTGGAAAATCTCAACCTTATGGTGGTCGGATATGAACTTGACATCACCTTGAGGGGGCGGGTAATCAAAGGTACCCATCAAAGATGGGCACAAACCAACCCCTACATTGAGTACACTCGGTTGGGGATTATCAATCATCGGGACCGTGGATGCCCCCAATGAAGGGTCGGGTCTGGAGAAGGACAATTGATCAATGGTCATGATCCGACGCTCGTGTGGAAACAACAAGACCTAGAAAAATGTAGCAACCACTACTTGCATAGCATAAGTCCAACTCCTACCTAACAAGAGATTGTAGTCGAGGGATGTGTCGACTACTTCTACCTCGACGTAGACGGTCTTCCCTCCTAGCTGCACGGGGAAAGAGGGAATGATGCCATGTGGTCGGAATGAACGACCACCAAAAGCAGTGAGAAGAGTAGGTGACAGAGACAAAACGGGCTGGCCAATGGCCTTCCAACATGCCAACGACATGACACATGTCGAGGCACCCTCATCAACCACCGTGCGGAAAATGTTTTGAGTAAAAGCTTTCGTGGGGTAAGACACTATTATCCGAAACACTACGTGGTAAGGAAGATGAGGTTTTAAGTTGGTTGCATCCAACATGATTGTACCCGGATTACAAGTCTCGGTAGAACCTAAAGCGACTAACAAAGCTTTCCTCTGGGAAGGGCAACCTTGGAGGACCTCCAAAGCGGACGTCGCACAAGGGGTTTGAGACAAATCCTCCACCACAGAATAGTTCTGGGCGGCCCTTGCGTTTGGGTTGTGAGAAGCTTTCTTGAACGCACCTTTTGGGATGCGTGTCATTGTTTCTCCCAAAGTCTTCTCGATCTGGAGAGGAAGAGATGGGATTTCAGCTTCTTTGCCTTTCTCAGAAGTTCTTGGTTTACTGTAGTCATGCGCTCTAGTCGATATAAAAGCATCACCTTTCATCATATACACATTCGCGGATGCAGGATTATTCAAAGACGGAGAGGGTCCTTGACTGCCCCCTTCCGTGCTTGTATAGGCTTGGGCTAGGTTTTGCCCATGTTGAAATGGATTGGTTAACACCATAGGTTGTTGTCGTGTCACAAACTTTTGGGCCTCTGCAAGCCAGGGACATTGGTGGGTCGGGTGGTCTTCCGCGCACAGGTTGCACTGATACCTCGCCTTCCGTTTCTCAGTGTTGCCGTTGCCAGCATTATTAGTGGGTTTCTTATCCCCCTTACCCTTCTTTCGTTGTTTTTTCTTTCCTTCAGGCTGCTGGGTGACCTTTGGATTTGTCGATTGGACGCTGTGTTCATCCGATGTTTGGGTAGGGGGAGCAGTCGGGACAGTTGTCAGGCTGGCCGCTGTGTGCTGTATGGACAATTGTATCCATTGTTTCGTCAGTTGTTCAGCGGGATGTGTTTGTGCTGAACCAACAATACCATCGGCATGTGGTCCCACTCTCTGTCTGGTTTTATCAAGTATTGAGCGTGGCGCATCTGGCAAGATCTTGTATAATAAACCAGACTGAGAGTAGATTAGCTCAAGTTGTTGAGCTCTCATGATGGCATCTTCTTCGGAAAACACTCCCGACATCGGGACGTCTTTGGATAACTGTGGGACCAAAGACTTAAGGAACCACTCAAGCAGGAATGCTGGTGGGACTGGCACCTTAATTAAACTCTTCTGACGTCTCCATTCTCGGATGTGATCAAAGATATGGTTTGCTTTTGTCTTTGTGAAATTGGCCAACAATTCTGTGCCAGCGCCGTATCTCGTAGATAATTGGAAATGGTTTAGGAAAGCCATTGCCAATTCGCCGAAGGAAGAGTATCTTGAGTGGTCGAGCTCAATGTACCATTTCGCGACACTCCTAATGAGAGTACGTTGAAACAATCACAACTGTACGGAGTCATCTTTTAACAAATTAGACGAGCACCAAAGGTGAAAAGTAGTCACATGATCTCTTGGATCTTCATTAGGCGTGGCCTCGAACTTTGGTATGTCCGAAGGCAACTTCCTCTGCATAGGGGGCCAATGCGGATTGTGACAGATAGGGTCATTCAACAACCTTGTCAAGTCTGGCAAATGCAAGGTTACCAGGAAAGGTAGTTTGGGTTGTTGGTGATAACCATGGAAAAATGGACCTGGAGTTTGACTGGCACTAGGTTGCCAGGGAAAGTTTGGCTGCTGGCCTAGGTTCTGGTAAAAACCATGGCCATGACCAGCGTACGAATTTTGCGTGTGAGGAGACATCATCGGTTGATTCCCAAAATAGGACGTAAATGGTTGGGTGTGCATTACATTCGAAGGACTTTGGGAAGGGTTTCCCCATTCCGATCCCATGGGCATAGGCATAATACCCTGTCCGGGGTTCCATTGGTTGTGAAAAGAATTGCCCCAGATCAACATTCCTGACGAGGGAACTGATCCCCGCCAAGATAGAGCGTAGCTTTGAGGTTGGAGATTTGGTTTTCTTGAGACTCCAACCCTACAGACAGTCATCTCTGAAGAAGAGTGGAGCCGAAAAGCTCAAGCCTAGATTTTATGGTCCCTACAGGATCATGCGTCGAGTAGGCGAGGTTGCTTACGAGCTAGAGCTTCCAAAGTAGAGCAAGATTCATAACGTGTTCCACGTGTCTTGCCTAAAAAAGGCAGTGGGACAATTCATTAACACATCAGAGGAGCTCCCCCCGTTGGATGAGGAGGGACAATTGGAGTTAGTTCCGGAGGAGGTTTTGGAATTCCGAGAGCGGAAACTAAGGAGCAGGGTCATCAGAGAGTGTTTGATCAGATGGAGAGGGCTTCCATTAGAGGATGCTACTTGGGAGAGCGAGCAGGCGTTGCAGCACCCTGGACTGGTATTGCTTGAGGACAAGCAATTTCGGGAAGGGAGGACTGTAATGTCCATTTCCAAATAGGAGCTCCAAAAGAGGAGGCTTAATGGTCTAAACCACCCCGTTAGACTATAGCCAGGGCCAAAGAGGGGTAAACAGGGTTACTAGATGTCACTCTAGTCACAGGTGTTATATTTGGAAAGTGACATTGAGCTAACAAGAGTTAACAACGCTTTACTAGAGGTCACCCCAGTCACATGTGTTATATTCAGAAAGTGACATTGAGCTAACAAGAGTTAACAACGCTTTACTAGAGGTCACCCCAGTCATAGGTGTTATATTCGGAAAGTGACATTGAGCTAACA
>ML805550.1:54910-66799 GCA_009831015.1 Picea engelmannii
TGTAATCCACAGAGATATCATAATACAAACTTGCAGTCCTTTGTTGCATTTATTATTTGTATGATCATTTATATGTTGTAAACCTTTGATCCTACACACACATTAGCAGTGTTTCCTAGACTAGCCAAGTCAGGAACATTACATAACTCTTGTCAAAGGAAAGGATGACTGCCTCACCTTAAACAAAATTTTTCTCTATAGGCATGCTGCTGACAGTTCAAGAGCAAGCGTGTGTACGCGAGCTGTGTAAAGTCAGGGCGCATGTACATGCATGCTGGCCTTATATAGGCCGCGTGTATCTCTGAAACTCTAAGAAAAATGAAAGGCCAAGCAATCCAGCCCAGGCAGAGACTACTGGTACTGAGAACCAAGATCTCTTGAAGACTCAGACACTTACTTTAACAGAAAAAATAAAACAATTCAAGGAAAACTTCATAGAACAAACCAATCTGAGGTGAAACCTAAGCTATAGACTGCAAACAACAAAGACTAGAAAGAGTTCTAGAAAACCCCTGAGAAGGACTATCTCTGACAGGGGAGAGGATGACTGCCTCTCTAAAAGATTTTTTTCTAGAATCATACACGCGACTGACACTTCCTTAGCTAGCGTGTACACGCGGGCTGTGGTAAGGTAGGGCGTGGTTACACGCGTGCGGACCTTATACAGGCCGCGTGTGACTCTGTGGGTCTCGAAAAAAAAAATGCAGTCAAGCAAAGAAACAGAGATAACTGGTATGGAAGACTAGAATCTCTGTTAGCTCAGACTTTTGCAGAAACTTTAAAAACAAGAAATGAAACCAGTTCTTAAAAATACCTAAGAAAAAACATTCCCAGAAACCCTAGAGTTCCCCAATATGGTCACCAATTTTGTTGTGGGTGGGAAATCCCTCCTACGGACTAGCACTAAGGGTTTTTTCATGCATGCAGAAATGACCTAAAGATTCTTACTTTTTACCATCATCCCATGCCTAAACCCCCATTATTCATATGTAAATACAAGGCTCAAGAGATTCAGTTGACGTACCTTATTTTTCATATTTGATGTCGATTCCTTTTCGTGCTTGGTCATTCTTTGACTGCAACTCTCCTCCCAATGCTGACCTTAATTCACTAAAGACAAACAAATAACTCCACATGCATTTGATTTATGAACTAACGAGTTAGAGATTTAATCAATCATACAATCAATATTCCAATAATGACAATATCATATGGCAGGACGAGAAAAGAAATTCTTTTATTAACTTCACAATGATACCTTACAATGATAAAGTCGGCTAGTGCTCCTCGAGCCTGGTCCTGGGCTCTTCTTCCACTGTCTTCCAACTGCTTTTCTCTATACTTCTCTTTTATCAAGGATGGCTAAAGGTTGGGACAAAGGGAATGCTCAATCATGTATAGTTTCTTTACTATGATTCTCCTCCTTTCAAATGGGACCCCTACCCCTTCTTTTATAGGCTAGAAGAAGCTAGGTATTTGGTCGACTGACCGACCATGCATGGCCGAAAGGTTTAGTTAACTTACCCAAAGCTGTGTGTTCCATCAACAACTTTCCTTTTTCCGTGCTTTTGTAGGTACACATGGGCTGTCTTGGGTCAACTAATGTGTACACGCATGCAATAATGGAGTAGGGCGCGTGGGTTTTTATAAAATGGGTTTTTAAGAAGAGTTGTTCAATAGTGTTTTGGCAAAGAAGGAATCTGAGATGGTCTGATGCCAGGTAAGCATGTCTGGTGCAAATTAGGGTTATAACAAATGTGCTCTCAAAAGAAGCTTTAATGTTGGAAATCAATAAGTTGGTGCTTGACGAATTCTTTGAAGGGAAACCAATTTCAAAGGGTGAAGGCTAGTTTCTAGAATGGTAGTTGTATCAAATGAGTCCTAGTAATGATCCATTCATATGTACTTATTTTTAGATGTTTGGCCTTGATACTTTGTTTGTTCCTTTTAGAATTTTGACAACCATTTGACAAATTCCATTTTGTAATGAAGTATATTGAATCAAAGATGAATAACACCATGCACCTAAATATTGTACTTTCATTTCCTATGAAATGTATGTTTTTCTTTTCGTGAAAACAAAAACAAAAACGTGCATCATGCTTAAATTAAAGTGATATGGAATGTGCATGCTGAAATTTTGCTTATAACATGGATGATTGGAGTATTTGTACATTGTAAAGTTGTGCAATCACAACATACTTAAAGAAATTAAAACATGAGTAAATGATTTCAAAGTTTGTAAGGGGGTTTATTTTTTTTTAGAGCTTGAGAGATTGAAACACTGGAAAAGTTTGTAAAGGGATCATATTTCCCTTCACCTCGTCTTGAAAGGAAATTTTCTTGTAATTGTGCAAGTGTTGAACTTTATTTGTACTTTTAAAATTAACAAAGTGATATTTTTGGTGGTGGTTGAGCACCATTTTAGGGACAGTTGTTCTCGTCCCGAGTTTAAGTGGGACAACTTGTGTTGATTTTGCGCCCTCTCTTTCTCTCTTGCTCGTTTTCTAATGGCGACAAGCAACAATGTGCTACCTAATATCATTGGCACAAATTATTTCTACTGGAGAAAAATAATGCAACCCATATTCATCACGAAAGATTTATGGGAGCTTGTAACTAAAATGTATGATTTTCCTTTGGATAAAGAATATAAAGCATTGGATGCTAATGGAAAACAATCTTTAAAGGAACTTATAAAGAAATATAATGAAGCACTTTCTCCCACAAGAAGTGCAGTTGATGAATCCAAATTTTCAAGAATTAGTGCCACTGAATCATCTAAAGAATCAGGGGATATATTAAAGAATATATATGAAGGTGCAACAACAACTAAATTACAAACATTAATAGCAAATTTGAAAATGCTAAGATGCATGGTAATGAATTAGTGAATGAATATATCACCAAAATGTAGGATCGTGTTAATCAAACGAGGATGTTGGATGAAGACATTCCAGAAAGAAAAATGCTCAAGATAAATTTAAGAAGTGTTGCACTTGTGCCTAAATTTGAAATGGTCACCACCATTATTCTTGTCTCCAAAAATTTAAATACAATGAAAAATGATGAATTAGGGGGCTACTTGCTAATTGTTGAAGAAAGCATCAAAACTTAGCAAATGGAACATGATTTTTCCATGAGGTATAGAGGAAGAGGAAGAATCGAAGGATAATATCATGATCAAAGTTATTGGAATCAAAATCAACATCAACATCATTCACATAATTATGATGGAAATGCATCCACCTCGAGAGGCACAGGAAGAAGTCCAATTCATTTTTCAAAGGAAGAAGAAAAGAAGGATCTCGTGGAAGAGGAAGAGAAATAGATGGGTCTAGAGAAAGATATGGAGGACAATGTTACTATTGTAACATATTCGGTCATTTTGAGAAAGATTGTAGAGCTAAACTGCATGATTTGGAAAATAAAGGTGCCAATATTGTTGTTGAAAAAACCATAAATGAGAAGCTATTTATATCAAGTTTAATGGCACACAATGAAGAAAGTGAGGCTTGGTACATTGATTCGGGATGTTCAACTCATATGACATTTCAGAAGGAATTGATCACTATAATAAATGACAATTGTTTTGGTAAAGTAATATTTGGAGATGGCAGTGATTTAGAAGTTAAAGGGAAAGGTACAATGACAATCATAACATTGAATGACAAGAAGAATTTTATTGATGATACATTGATAACACCATTATTGAAAAAGAACCTACTTTCTATAGGACATACGATGGAGCAAAACTAAAAGTTAGTGTTTGACAATAAAGAATGTTAATCATGGATAAGCTCAACAAAACTGCAATTGTGGCAAGAGAAGAAAAGACTACATATAGGATTTTCAAACTCACTTTTGCCTCAAGTGAGTCACATAGTTTGAAGGTTACATGAGTAGTGAATAGAAAGCTTTGGCATTTGGAAATGGGACATTTGAATTTCAAGAACTTGGTGTTGATAAGGAAAACTAATATCATGAATGGTCTTCCCTACCTTGAAGTTGATGGTGAGATTGTGAAGGATGCATACTAGGAAAACAACATAGGGAGAGCATCTTGAATAGAACTTGGAAGGCTAGAAAACGTATTGCATTAGTACATTTAGATCTTTTGGTTCCATGGAAACTTTTTCTTTTGGAAACACAAGATATTTTCTAACTTTTATTCATGACTATTCAAGAAAAACATGGGTATATTTTTTGCAAAAAAGTCATAAGTCTTTTCACATTTTGTTGAGTTTAAGGAGATGGTTGAAAAAAACAGTGGCTTGAAGATTCTCACCCTGAGATCAAATAACGGGGGAGAATTAAATCCAATGAATTTATGAACTTTTGCAAGAAAAATTATACAAGGCAAGAATTTACAAATTCATATACTCCTCGACAAAATGATGTTGTAGAAAGGAATAATAGGACCATTGTTGAGATGGATCAAAGTATGTTGAAAACAAAGCAACTTAGGAATGATTTTTGGGCTGAAGCATTTCATACAGTAGTCTGTTGGGTATGTGTTATATTCTTTGCATGTGTGTGTGTGGGCGCGTCAGATTCGACATATTTTAGCGGATTTCTAAATTAATCATGGATTAAGGGATTAGGGTTTTGGTATCTACGAAATACCTAAAAACATTGTATATATATTGTATGGTGAACGGTGAAATTAATACAATGAAGCATTGAAAGGTTTTCTCTTAGTTAAGGGTTTCCGGTATAAATCTTTGTGTACTATGTGTATGAGCCATTGATTAATTTCTGTTTTGTTGAAGATTCTTTATGCATTGCTTTACTTGACAGGTTTAAAACTTACATGTGGTATCAGAGCTTGTTTTTGGCTTCAGAGGGACTCTTTTGTTGCTAAGGGTTTGGCTCGGTCTTGATAGATCAAGTTTATCTTGGGTATGTGAGAAACCTAGGTTTTGTGGGAGCTTTTGCAGTGGTTATTCGAGTGTAGAAAGAGGAATGACGAGCTCTTCTAGAATCGAGATAGAGAAGTTCAACGGTAAAAACTTTGAGCTATGGAAGCTCAAGATGGAGGACCTTCTTGTAGACAAAGAACAATGGATCGTTGTGGATCTTGGTACACAGCCTACTGGTACGCAACCTACTAGCACACATATGACTGGTACACAACCTACTAGTACACAAACTACTAGTACACCACCTACTGGTATGTCGAAGGAAGATTGGGAGAAGTTGGATAGAAGAGCAAGGAATACTATTCAACTCTACCTGGCAGATTCGGTGTTGTTGAATGTCTCGGGAGAATCTACAGCCAAGGAACTATGGGATAAGTTAGGGAATTTGCACCAATCAAAGTCCCTGGTAAACAAGTTGTTTCTTCGAAATAAGTTGTATCTTATTAGGATGGAAGATGGAGATTCTATGAAAGAACATCTAAATGCCTTTAATACTCTAGTAAGTCAACTCGTCTATGTGAATATTACGATTGCAAAAGAAGACAAGTGTATTACTTTGTTATGTTCTTTGCCAAACTCTTGGGATAATCTGGTTGTAGCAATTGGTAGTACCACTCAATATACATTGAAGTATGAGGATGTAGTTTCATCCTTGTTATATAAGGAGATGAGGCGGAAAAGGATGGATGGTCATAGCATAGAAGCTTTATTTGTAAGAGGTCATACTCAATACAGGAATCCTGGTAAGTCTTCAGGGGGGGGGAGATCTAAATCTACAGGTAGATCTAAGTCTCCAGGAATTTTTTTGAGGAAATGCTGGAAGTGTGGTAAACTGGGGCATTATAAGAAAGATTGCAAGTCTAAGAAGGTTGATAAACCAAAGGGATCTGATAGTACCTCTTCCACAGAGGCGAAAACCTCCACTGAAGAAGGAGGTGATGTTTACTTGGCATCTACAGGTACACATGCATACTGTGATGCATGGTTGATCGACTCAGGTGCGTCATACCATATGACTCCTCACAGGGAGTGGTTTTGTGAATATGAAAAATATGATGGTGGTGATGTATTCCTAGGAAATGATTCGACAACCAAAATTATGGGACGTGGAAGGGTTAAGTTGTTGTTAAAAGATGGAAGGATTAGAACTGTCCCTAGGGTTTTGCACATTCCAAAACTAGCCAGGAGCCTAATATTTGTAAGCAAGTTGGATGATGAAGGAGTGGATACTGTATTGGGAAAGGGCACTTGCAAGATGGTACGAGGAGCAATGGTGTTGATGAGGGGAGTTCGGTGTAGAACTCTATACAAGTTGTTGGGAAGCATTTATACTAATGGGTGTAACAATTTTGTTGTCCCTGAGCAGAGAAATAAAGAAGACAAGACCAATATTGTCCCTAGAAAGAAGACCATGCTGTGGCATCAAAGACTGGGACATATTAGAGAAAAGGGCCTTCGAACACTACACGATAAATGTATGGTTGAAGGTATGTCTAATTGCACTCTAGATTTTGATTTCTGTGAACATTGCATATATGGTAAACATAATCGAGTAAGATGCCCATCTGTTGCTACAAGAGCAAAGGGGATCTTAGAGTTGATACACATTTATGTGTTTGGACCTGTGCCTGCTCCATCACTAGGTAAATCTGTGTATTATGTTTCATTCATAGATGATTTCTCAAGGAACACATGGATTTATTTTCTTAGAAAGAAATCTAAGGTATTTGATAAATTTAAAGAGTTTAAATCTCTGGTAGAAAATCGGACAGAGAAGAAAATAAAGGTATCGAGAATGGATAATGGTGGGGAATTCTATGGAAATGAATTCAAAGAATTCTGTAAGAAGTGTGGTATAACAAGGCAGAGTACTGCATACACACCTTTGTAGAATGGAGTTGCAGAAAGGATGAATATGACACTAATGGAAAAAGCAAGGAGCATGCTCAGTGGTGCCGTGTTAGAACAAGAATTATGGGCAGAGGCAGTGGGTACAACATGTTATCTGGTCAATCGATTACCCTCATCAGCGTTGGATGATAAAACTCCACATGAGGTATGGACTGGTAAGACACCCTCTCTTGAACATCTCAGAGTGTTTGGTTGTGATGCTTATGTACATGTTCCAAAGGAAAATAGAAGTAAGCTAGATAATAAAGCTGAAAAGTGTATCTTTATGGGTTATAAAGATGGTGTGAAAGGTTATAAGCTTTGGACCCCAAAAAACAAGAAGATTGTTTATAGTCGGGATGTTGTTTTTAGGGAGGTAAAAGATGTGTCCAAACAAGAATTCCTACCAACGCAAGACAAACTTGAGAAAACAGAGCTCGAGTTGGATGATGCAAAATCTAAATCCTCTGAAGAAGATGAAGCAGAAGAAGAAGAACCTCATACCCCAGTATTGAGGAGATCAGTGAGAGAAAGAAGGCAACCCGAAAGGTATAGTCCACCTGATTTCCATTCCAATTTTTCTTTATCTATTACTGATGATGATCCAAGAACTGTCAGGGAAGTAGTGAATTTAGAGGATAGTAAACTCTGGAAGAAGGCCATGGTTGAAGAAATGGATGCCTTGGATAAGAATGAGGCATGGGATATAGTTGAGTTGCCAGCTGAAAGAAAATTTGTTGGTAGCAAATTGTTGTTTAAGAAGAAGTTTAATGCAGAAGGAAAAGTGGAGAAATACAAAGCTCGGTTAGTAGCAAAAGGTTATTCCCAGGTAGAGGGAATATACTTTGGTGAGATTTTTTCTCATGTTGCTAAGTTAACTTCTATTAGATTTCTTTTATCTATTGTTGTTGCTTTTGATCTTGAAGTGGAACAGATGTATGTGAAGACAACATTCCTACATGGGGATCTGGAAGAAGAAATCTACATGAATCAACCAAAAGGATTTGTAGTGAAGGGAAAGAAAGAGTTGGTCTGTAAGTTAAAGAAGTCACTATATGGTTTGAAGCAATCACTTAGGATGTGGTACCAAAAGTTTGACACATACATCCTTGGATTGGGATTTGTGAGAAGCAGGGCTGATCACTGTGTATATTCCAAGCAGGTTGGTAATCACTTCATTTATGTAGTGTTGTATGTTGATGACATGTTGTTCGTAGGAAATAAAATGGATGCTATCAAGGAGGTGAAATCCCAGCTATCCTCCAAATTTGACATGAAGGATCTCGGTGCTGCTAACTTCATTATGGGAATGGAGATTAAAAGAGATCGTGCAAACATGAAACTATGGTTGAATCATAGAAAATATGTTGAGACGATATTGCAGAGGTTCAATATGCATTGAAGTAAACCGATCAAGGTTCCTATTCCTATAGGTGTAAAGTTATCTGTAGATAAGTGTCCCAAGACACATGAAGAAGAAGAGGACATGTCCCATGTTCCGTATGCCAGCACAGTTGGCAGTTTGATGTATGCAATGGTCTGTACTAGACCGAACATTGCACATGCAATGGGAGTTTTGAGAAGGTATATGTCAAAACCAGGGAAGGAGCATTGGACAACAGTAAAGAGGGTCTTCATGTATCTTCGTGGCACCACCAGTTATGGATTGTGCTACCAAGGAAGACCCGGATTGGACAGAGTGGTGGACATACATGTCTTTGTTGATGCAGACTAGGCTGGAGATCTGGATTGCAGGAGATCTACAAGTGGGCATGTGTTTAACCTATTTGGAGGAGCAATCAGTTGGATGAGCAAAAGACAGGATGTAGTGGCACTCTTGACTACAGAAGTTGAATACATGGCAGCCACTCATGCAAGCAAGGAAGCATTATGGTTACAGTGATTGTGTTTAGGTATTGGGTTGGTACAACAAGCAGTAAGATTAGATTGTGACAGTCAAAGTGCAATCTTCCCGGAAAAGAACCCAACTTATCATTCGAAGACAAAGCATATTGATGTTCAGTATCACTTTGTGAGAGACATGGTTGAAGAAAAGAAGGTGTTGCTAGAAAAGGTTGACACTTTGAAGAATGTTCCAGATTCATTGACAAAGTCCGTGAGCACAAAAAAGTTCTCCTGGTGTAGAGTAACAATGGGCATTGTTGCCCTGGATTGTTGACTATATAATCCCGTGGACCCATGGATGCAAAGAAAACAACAAGTGGGAGAATGTTGGGTATTGTTATATTCTTTGCATGTGTGTGTGTGGGCGCGTCATATTCGACAACTGCGTCTGATTTTAGTGGTTTTCTAAATTAATCCTGGATTAAGGGATTAGGGTTTTGGTATCTACAAAATAACTAAAAACATTGCATATATATTGTATGGTGAATGGTGAAATTAATACAATGAAGCGTTGAAAGGTTTTCTCTCGGTTAAGGGTTTCCGGTATAAATCTATGTGTACTATGTGTATGAGCCATTGATTAATTTCTGTTTTTCTTAAGAATCTATATGGATTTATTTACTTCACAGGTTTAAAACTTACATAGTCTACACTTTAAATAAGTGTACTACAAGAGTAGTTTTGTATTTGACTCTAGAAGAAGCATGGTCATGGTACAAACCTATTGTTGCACACATGAGAATATTTGGATGCATTGCATATGCACGTGTACCTAAAGAAAAGAGGAAGAATTTAGTTGAAAAAATCATTAAGTGTATTTTCATTGAGTATAGGACATAAACAAGAAGTTACAGGTATTTGATACCCAAGAGAAGCAGATTATAATAAACATAGATGTGTTTGATGAGCACGAAATTTATCAACCAGAACATGTTCCTATTAAATTAAGCAAGGATAAAGTGCTAATCAATGACGAATCTAATTCTAATTCATTTAAGGTAGATGAAGTCAAGAAAAATCCTAAGTGGCTCGTGAGAGGTCATTCGAAAACTAATATGTTAGATATAAACTTTGAGAAAATAGTTACTAGATCGCATAGTTGCCTTGTGATTTTTTTCTCTTACGACATGAGTAATGAAGATGGATGAACCACGTAGTTATGTAGAAGCGTAAAAAAGGAATGAATGGAATGAAGCTATGGAATCTTAATTTAATGCCTTGGTAAGAAATGATATGTGGGACTGGGTCAATTTACCCAAAAGAAAAGATGCGATTAGTACTAAATTAGTATAAAAAAACTAAGCATAAATAAGATGGTACAATTGATAAGCATAAAGCTCATTTAGTTGCAAAAGGTTATGCACAAAAGGAAGGAATTGATTATACAAAAACATTTTCTCCAATGGTAAACTTGGACATCATCACAACGATACTTGCATTAACTATGCACTATAAGTGGACTATTTTTCAGATGGATGTTAAATCAGATTTCTTGAGTGGTTATGTGGATCAAGAAATTTATGCATAAGAACCTGAAGGATTTGAAATTATAGGTAAAGAAGATTGTGTTTACAAGCTGAAGAATGCCTTATATGGTCTCAAACATGCACCAAGAGCATGGCATTCTAGGATTGATAAATAGTTTTAGGATCATAGATGGTTGAAAAACATATAGTCGCTCAAAGATTCTCATCCTAAGATCAAATAACGGGGGAGAATATAAATCCAATGAATTTATGAACTTTTGCAAGAAAAACGGTATAGGGTGAGACTTTACAAAGTCATATACTCCTTGACAAAATGGTGTTACAGAAAGGAAGAATAGGACCATTGTTGAGATGGATCAAAGTATGTTGAAAACAAAGAAACTTAGGAATGAATTTTGGGCTAAAGCAATTCATACAATAGTCTACACTTTAAATAGGTGTCCTACAAGAGCAATTTTGAATTTGACTCCAAAGGAAACATTGTTAGGGTACAGACCTAGTGTTGCACACATGAGAATATTTTGATGCATTGTGTATGCACACGTCCCTAAAGAAAAGAAGAAGAAATTAGATGACAAAAGCATTAAGTGTTTTTTCATTGGTTATATCACTTAAACAAGAAGTTACAGGTTATTTGATACCCAAGAGAAGCGGATTATAATAAGCATAGATGTTGTATTTGATGAAGTTCACAAAATTTTTCAACTAGAACATGTTCATATTAAATTAAGCAAGGATAAAGTGGTAATTAGCGATGGATCTAGTTTTAAGTTAGCTAAGGTGGATGAAGTCAAGAATAATCTTAAGTGGCTAGTCATAGGTCATTCATAAAGTAATATGTTGGATATAAACTTTGAGAAAAGAGTTACTAGATCACAAAGTTGCATTGTGAATGTTGCTCTTACGACACGAGTAATGAAGATGGATTAACCACATAGCTATGCAGAAGCGTCAAAAAGGAATGAATTTAGGGAAGCATGATTTAGTGCCTTGGTAAGAAATGATACATGGAACTTGGTTAGTTTACCCAAAGGAAAAAGATGTGTTTAGTACTGAATTGGTATATAAAACTAAGTATAAATCAGATGGTACAATAAGCATAAAGCTCATTTAGTTGCGAAAGGTTATGCACAAAAGAAAGGAATTGTTTATACAAAAACCTTTGCTCCAATGATAAAGTTGAACACAATCATGATGGTACTTGCATTAGCTATACATTATAAATGGACTATTTTTTAAGATGGATTCGTGATAAAAAAAATGTTATTCAGATGGATAAGTGTATTCGTGATAAAAAAAGTATTATTCATATGGATAAGTGTAATGTCCCTAATCCGAACCTCATGTATAATTGTACGTATAGGCTGGTGAGCCATTGGTACCAATTGTAAATGTAAATATACATATAGGCTAGTGAGCCGTTAGCACCAAGTTTTGGTTTCACATGCACATGAGTAGTGTGCGAGGATTGTTATCAAAGAAAGGGTGCTCACATTTCATAGTGTTGTGCACACCTGGGTAAGTGCACGTGGTTGCACATCAAATGAAGGGTGCAAACATTTTATAGTGTTGCACGCACTTGAGTGAGTGCACGAAGATTACCTTGAAGTGCACATCGCACCGAGTTATATATATATATATATATATATATATATATATATATATATATATATATATATATATAT
>ML805550.1:98098-110364 GCA_009831015.1 Picea engelmannii
ATCGCGAGTCATGGGGGTGAATGAGTTTTGACATTAGAAACCCTGAATCCCGATAGTGAACTAGGGATTGGCATTTCGCTAAGGCAGATTTGTGGGAAATTAACCCAAAAATTTTAAATTATGATAGTGGAGGTGTTACAGCTGAAAATAGACCACGATGGTTGATGAAAGATGGTGGAAGGCACTTGGAATGGTGGCGTTAACTTCCACCGAAACCAATACCGTATTTGGTCTTCGCTGGCCCGAAGATCAAGAGCGGCTCACTGGCCCCGAAATGAATTACTCGCCAGGTTGGTAGGTGAAGAGGCTCCTCATGAGTTAATGAGGGATGGGGGTGAATTTCCCATTTGTGGAAGCCTCAGATCTGACCACCGCAGGGAAATTCGTGCCACACGGAACCTCGCCGGAAAAGAAAAGGGAGGAAAGAGGTGTGGAAGGGGGCAGTCACAACAGAGATGGCAAGAGGGGAGAAATTGGAAGGACTCTGGAAAAAATATACAGAGTGATTGATAAGTAGAGAAGAAGGAGAGTAACCTTCGTTCTTGACTTCTGACGAACAGAGACTCAGTCTCACAACATCGTGGTCTAAGCTCGGGGGTGGCTAGTGGTAAATCCATTCGGAATCGCTGAGCCTATGGTTGGGTGGAAACGAGCACCCCTCTCAGCAGTTGCATCAAACCTGGTGTTTTTCCGATAAGTGTTATATCTCGTATCTTGAAATTATTATTCTGACATGTATGTTCATGGTTTGTGCAATTATGAATGGTTTCAGTATAAGACTGTCTGTATGGTGTTTTGATCAGAAATGGTTGCTGTATGCTTATGTTGGAAAGACTACCTATGGCATATATATATATTGACTGTACGCTTATGTTGGAAAGACCACCTATGGCTTACGTAAATACACACACACACACACACACACACACACACACACACATATATATATGTTTTGAACGGATTCAGTTTTCAAGTCTGTTCTCGGGAAATTTATTCCCCTAATTGTCCCAAGTAATGCCCTGGATAGATCTCCCCACAGGGACACCCTTTTTGAAAGTTTATTCAAGGATCTGCTGGAGGATTTTAGGGAGTAAGTCTTAAAACCCTGCATGAGAGAGAATGGTCCTTTTAGACTTCGACATTTCAGTGTTTCGGCATCCGGGAAACCCGAGGGCAAGTTCCTTTGTACTCGCAAGTCCTGAAATCCTGACTTGTGAAATCCCAAAAAGATAGAGTGTGGAGAAGTTGTTATATTTTGGTATTTCGGCACCCGGGGTACCTAAGTACGGGCCCCATGTATTCGCCAGTCTCGAAAACCCGACCCGCGAAATCCCGATGGAGGAAACCCCGAAATAGTGGAGCATGTTTGGAGTTTGGTATTTCGGAGTTTCTGCTCCCAGGAAATCCCAGGTGCGAGACCTCCTGTCGTCACATATCCCGAAAACCCGGTTTGCGAAATCTCGAAATGGCTTAGCGCGTATAGATTCGACATTTCGGTGTTTCGGTACTTGGAATATCCAAGGGCGAGTTCCCTTGCACTCGCAAGTCCCGAAGTCCCGACTTGGGAAATCCTGAAATAGTATAGTGTATTTAGAGTTGTGATGTTTCGGTGTTTTGGTACCCGAGAAACCCAGGTGTGAGACCTCCTGTTCTCGCATATCGCGAAATCCCAAAATGACAATAGCGTGGATGAGTTATTATGTTTCGGCGTTTCGGTACCCGAGAAACCCAAGGGTAAGTTCCCTGGTACTCTCCAGTCCCAAAATCCCGATTTGCGAAACCTCGAAATGGACTAGCATCGATGAGTTGTGATGTTTCGGCGTTTCAGTACCCGGGAAACCCAAGGGTAAGTTCCCTTGTACTCGCCAGTCCCGAAATCCCGATTAGCGAAACCCCGAAATGGACTAGCATGGATGAGTTGTGATGTTTCGGCGTTTCGGTACCTGGGAAACCCAAGGGCGAATTCCCTTGTACTCACAAGTCTCGAAGTTCGGACATGCGAAATCTCGAAATGATAGTGTGTAGCTAAATCCCGATATCTCAGTATTTCGGCATTCGGAATACCCAAGGGCGAATTCCCTTGTACCCACAAGTCCCAAAGTCCCAATGGAGGAAACCCCGAAATAATGGAGCATGTTTAGAGTTGGTGTTTCGGAGTTTCGGCTCCCGGGAAACCCAGGTTCGAGACCTCTTATCGTCGCACATCCCGAAATCCCGATGGCGAAAACTCTGAAGGGTAAAGTACCAAACTTATTCCGGTTTGTTGTTAATCTCGATAAGTGGTTAGATCCATTTCGAGTTTCGGCCCTTCGAAAGTCAAGAGAGAAAGGGATCGCTTGCCTCACGACTCCTCGTATCGCGATAGCAGAGGTGCCTTCTTGGTAAGGACTGTGGGCATAGCCACGGTCATATGAGGGACTTTAAAGGGAAAGGAGGGTCTGCGCTAGGTTCCTTAGAATCTCGGGGAGCATTGTCCCTCGAGAATAAGGAAAGAAAGCCAAAAAATTTCTAGCCCCATGGTGGGTGTGTTACAACAACACTCTAGGAGACCTCCTAGCATTCAAAAACTTCCAAACTGCATTTGGATTTATCCCATCGTTTTAACATAGAATAAATGCGGAGGGTATATAATTTAAATTCTCCACTATCCATCTCATGTTGCTTCGGGTGAGTTGTGACGTTGGAATTCTACCCCACTTGCTTGGTCCTTACCTTCCTTTAGAACTTGGTTTGTGGTCGAGTAACATCATGCCCAATGTATGAAATCTCGAATGATGTTCTTAGAGGATGAAGGAGAGAGTTACATCCCCATTTTTTCAAAGTTCCTTGAGGCGGGCCAGAGGCTTATTTTGCAAGACTATTTGCCTTGCCATTATTTTCTTGTAGGACTTGAAGAAAAGGAAATTTTGATCAACTTCTGTAAGATTTTCAATTTTGGAGAGGATCAAAGCTAGCCGGAAGTCTTTCGGAAGTTCCTTGTGTGTTAAAGAATTAATGACAATCTTTGAGTCTTTGATGACTACCAATTCTCTTATCCCCAAGCTAATGGCTATGGAAAGGCCTTGAAAAAGAGCGTAAGTCTTTGTCTGATTGTTTGTTGCAATTCCTAGCCCCCAAGCATAGGCACATTCCTATTTTCCCTCAAGGTCGTAGATGACCCCCCCCACTCATGTTACCCCTTAATATGCATGATGTTATCATTATATGAAATTGGAGAAATGATTTTTTTGTTAGATTTAACTATGATAATTTTAATTTTATCAAAATTAATGACAAATGAGTAAAACTACTTAACAATAAATTAAAAAAATATAATTTAATAAAACAATTATTTAAAATATTAATTAAATCGGGCAATCATTGATTGATTCATTTAATCAAGTTTATAAACATGTTTGATCAACATATTGTATATTGTTGTATAACAAAGAATTCATATTGAAAAATGTTTAAATATTATATAATGACATTAAACGATTTTAACTAGAGTTAAACATTATATGGCATCTCTAATTTAAATGATTGATACATCTCAAATTTGATTTTAAAATAGAGAAATCATTAATGATGTTAATTATTAACATACACAATACATTTTATAATACAAACAACATCGACATCAACCATGATATGAAAAAGCACAATGTACCTGAACGATAATATCAAAATCAATATATATGTTAGATATACATCTCAAATTTGAATGAGGGATACATCTAAGATTTAATTTAAAAATAGAAAAATCATTAATAATATAAAACATTAACATACACACAATATATTTTATAAATAAAACAACATCAACATCAACATGATATGAAAAAGGCATAATATATATGAATAAATGTTAAATATAAATGTAACATACACATCTCAACTAAAAAATAAATGTTAAATATATATGTAACATATACATCGTAGTAATCAAATATATACATGCGATCAATAATTGCTATAAGCTAGGTATACCACCAAAGCCAAAGGCACCGATACCTCCACCAATAGAGCTAGAGGCATCAATACCTCCACTAGATAAAAATGTAGAATGTAATATATGGTATATATGTCCACCAGAAACTATATCACTTGATGCAACCATATTGTCTTTAACATTAGTGAGTGCAGTGGATGTTGTAGATAGTTGGTTAGATATTAGAGGAGGAGACAATGGTCTGTCAACTCGTGGAGGAGGAGATGGTGTAAATCAACTCGTGGAGGAGAAGCAAGTGGTCGATTGGCTAGTGAAGGAGGAGACAATGGTTGATTGACTCGAGGAGGAGGAGATGGTGGTCATTTGGCTCATGGAGGAGAAGACGATGGTCGACTAACTAGTGGAGGAGGAGGAAATGGTGGGTCAACTCATGCAGGAGGAGATAGCGTTCAATTGGATAGCAGAGGAGGAGATGGTGGTTGGTTAACTCATGGAGGAGGAGATAATGGTGTCAATTCTTGAAGGAGGAGAGGGTGGTCGATCGACTCGTGGAGAAGGAGATGGTAGAGTTTAAAGAGGTGGAGGATGACAATCACTCAACCTCTCTAGTAGGTTGACCACATAGAAAAAATGATTCACCAATAATATCATATCACATGGAAGGGTCATCCATATCACTACAAGATCAAGGTCTTGTATGATCATGCTAGCTCATACAAGGACCACTCCATGGCGAGCCATCACTACATATTACCGATCCGCTAGCTATTGATGGAATATACAATATGGACTACTTCATAGGCCAGGTCTCTCTATATAAGGTAGCTCATTAGCCTCAACCATCTCCTCATCTCATTGGGAAGACACCTCCCCAACATATGTGATAATATTTGCAAAATAATAGACAACAACAAATAAACAATTTAAACAATAATTAGAATATATAAAGAAAATGTTACAATAAATTACTTGTGCAATAAATAAGACGAACAAGTGCAACTAGATTAATCAAAACATAACACTAATATTACCTCTAGCATTTGGTGGCTCAATCGGCTAAATATGATGTTTACACATCCTCGCTAGTCCAACCCTACATAAAGGTACTACACAAGATCCAAGGTGTGATCATCCTCACTGGCTAGCATCTCCAATGCCTCTGGATTGAAACTACATAAGAACTTTGATTGACACCTTTTGGATAACATTTGCCCCACATGTGCATACACACTTCAGTCGTCAATCAAGAAAGGAGGTGGTCGAATGTCAGTTGAGTGGCCAAAAATTGCTAAAAAAATAAACAAAATAACTCTAAAGCAAATGGGAAGCTCATCCTCCCATGAAATGCAACATGACAACAATCCAGAAAAAAATAAAATTGTCACAAAAAAATGATAGACCGCCTATTCAATCTAGGCCTCTGAACTAAAGAATATACATATTGCAACAAAGGGTAAATATTGTTACACATCATAGGTGTATAGCACCATTGCTATGACCATAAGCGAGAGGCACCTAATCTCCTTTGCACAAAATGCACCTAAGCATAACTGATCACTAGAAACCTAGAAGTTGTTGGGTCGTAGAGGGGTGAGGGCAGTTCCCTCGAAAAAAAAAATTGGCGGTTTTTTGTGTTTGTTTTTGGGTGGTTTTTCAGCACATGGTTTTCACTGATGGTTTTCTATTTCCGGTTAAGGAATTAGGGTTGTTGACTAATTTGGGTTATTGGATTAGGGTTTTGGAAGCTACGAGATCCTATATGTATATTGTATTGTAAAAAATGTATATGAAATGAATATAGAATATACTGGTTTTCTCGGTTTGGGTTTCCAGGGGAAAAATCTCTGTGTAATGTGTGTATTTTCCATTGTATCTTTTCTGTTCTTTTATTGAAAATCTGTTTGTAGTAAATAATTGTACAAGGTTAAAATCTACATAAGTCACCAGGGTAAGTGATGTCCTGACTAACATATCTCCGAACATATTTGATTTAACCCTCTCCCGCAATCCCTGGCAGGAGATCAAGGGATTGGGGAAAATTCTTCCCTCTACATGACAACCCAATAATAAAGTATATATCCTCCTATGTGGGCTATTACCATATATCAAGACCGACCTTAAATGCCTGCATAGCACGATCCCAACAATAGATCAACTACATCAACAAGTGTGTGTTCCCCTTGAGGGATGTATCCTCCTTATAAAATTTGAGGAGGCCAACATTCCTAAAAAGGAGACAAGTCCATGTTGTAATAGGGCTAGGGTACAAATCCCTCTCCCTCTCTCAGGCCTCTTACTCTCATACAAAATTATACTAGTTGACCTATTGTTGACGTTGCTATCATCGTTTTTGTCTCTGATTCACATACAACTTTCATTAGGTGTGCGTGCACGCGTGCACACACACACACACACCCATATATAACAAAAAAAATTAAAGTAAATGGCCATGTTTATTTATTAAAAATGGAAAATATTTTTTTTCCAAAAAAACTATGTTAAACATACAATGTACTTTTAGAAACAAAACACATTGTTAGTTGTGATGAATAATACTTAGAACACCGTCAATGATGTGCTTTAAAAAACATACCACACTAATAATGTGGTTATGGTTTTTATTAATATTATTGGTGCCCCATTTGTTCTGTGCATCGATGCCTACCGATGTGTCATTCATGGCATGACACACCACTTATGACATGTCCATACACTCTTATTATGCTGATAAGCTGGGAATTTTTTTGTTTACATAAGATTAATGCTGTGCTTATTATGTATGGAGGCATCAATAACGATGCATCTGTACTGAGAGACCGATCATGGCCTCAAAATGTATCAACTCCACCCAAGACTTTTCGCCATCGGACTTTCTGGTGGAAGCCGAGCAGGAAGGGGACAGGGGACCTAGGGCTGCAGATAGTGGGGTTGATTCTACTATTCCTACTGATACATCCATTGAACCAAAGGAGGGACTCCCCACTAGAACTTCACAAAAGGGGGAAAAAATGACTAAAGCCCAGACTAGCACGGAAGGTCGACAATCAAAAGTTGTCAGGTGTGCTCAAGAAAGGATTGGTACTGAGCGACTTGTCTTCGGTGAGGACGTCACCATGGATAGGGTCTTGGAATTCACAGAAAGAGCAGTGGTGGGAAGGGTCAGGGGAAAAAAACTGGGTATGGCTTTTCTTAAAGACCGGGTAACCAATTTCTGGCTACCAGAGATCTCCAAGATGCCCCACATTCGACTTCTTACCAAAGGGTGGTTTGCCTTCATTTTCTCCTCCTCGGATGATGTGGATTGGGTACTAAAGAAGGTATGGATATTTTTAGACACCCCCACTCTACTCAAACGATGGACGCCAACTTTTGGTGTGAAGAGAGAACAGACTGACGAGGAACCCATCTGGGTCAGGCTCCCGTGCCTTCCGATGCAATTTTGGAATACACACCACTTTGCGACAATTGGAAACCTATTGGGTAGATTTCTCGAAGCTGATATGTCATTTGAAGACATAAGAGACATGACAGTGGCTCATATTTTGGTCCAGATTAATCTGCAAAAGGGTATTTATCAAGATATTACTATCAAATCGGCGGCCGGGACATTTGTACAAACCTTGGACTACGAAGGAATCCCATTTAGATGCCATAGATTCCACGTCTATGGGCTTGGTGTTGCGAATTTCCCTCTGCCCTTCAAAGGAAAAGATCATAATGCAAAAGGTAAAAGCTCCTCCTCCTCTCCTCCGAGAAAGAAATGGTAACCTCAGTTGGACTCCGGAAAAACCAAATGAAAGGAGCAACAACCTCTTGAGGACATTCGTACAACTGGACAGGGCTCGGGTAGCTGGAGCAACCAGGGAGATGGTCCGGTTTTGCTTTCGACAATTGGTCAACTTTCCTCGCCTTCTTTGGAAAACCTCCTCCGATGCGAACAAGGAATATCGGGTATGTCAACTTCGGATGTTTCTACTTTTACTCCCTCTTCCTTTCCATCTTTGGATTTTTTAGATATGGATGCGAACACTGTGGTTCCTTCACTTTCTTTGGGTGGGAAGTCCCAACCTATAGTCAGTCTGGCCTCTCTCCATTGCCCCCTTTCCTCTTTCACGTCGGTTTTTGCACCTTTGCTGGTCACACCTTCCACAAACTCGGGGAGGGAGGAGGTTCCAAATTAGATTGTGGAAATGATCTCTACCTGTCAGCCTCCCACACCAGTTGGTGACGCTCCATAATTATCCACGGGCCCTCACTCTCCACCCTCCTTGGTAGCAACTCTACACTCCACCCACCCTTCCACTCTTGCCACACCCTCTACCTCAACAAACTCTTCTTAGGAAGGCAAAATAGTTCTTTACCATCTTAGGAGTAGATCAGTGGTCAAGGAGGACCTTCTGAAGTGCATCTCTCAGTCGAGGGATGTCCAGGGACTGGGGACACTACCCCGATCTTTCTCGGTGGGTAAAGGAAGGGGCCATAAATCATATTTATATCTGGCACAAGATCGTGCTAGAATTGACCTGGCTTTAGGCAGACAATCCTCAATTGAATGGATGCTTAGAGAAAAGCCTCCCCAGGAAGGAGTCCCCTCATGAAAGGCCTTTCTTTCAACTGCCGGGGGTTGGCGAACTCGTCTAAAAAGTCATCCTTACAAAGGTTGGTCGAACAAAGCTCGCCAAATGTCATTCTCCTGTAAGAAACTTTAGGGGATAGTGTATCAGTGGTTAAGACATTGGAAACACTACTCCCGGGTTGGATGTTTGCAACAGTGGATGCTAAAGGCCGCTCAGGGGGTCTGGCCACAGGATGGAAGACAAGGAAATGCAAGCTGGAAAATGTCTTGGGTTTTGTCTCAGGGATCGGTCTAACTATCTTCTTGATAGACTTGGATCACAATTTAACTGTTATAAACATTTATGGACCTCACCAGGGTAGACAAAAATACTGGAACTCTTTAGCTGAGTGCGAGTGGATTAACCATAAGGATTTTTTACTTGCTGGACACCTCAATTTCTCACAAGGAGCCTCGGAGGTTTGGGGACCTAAAGCTGCACTGGATCCCTTAAACAATTTATTTCTAAATTTCCTGGACCGGGTGGGGCTGGTGGACGTGGAACCCCAAATTTTTTTTCCCACCTGGTGCAAAAGACGGGTTGGGTCTGACCGGGTGGCCAAACGACTAGATAGATTCTTACTGACTGATGATCTTTTGGATTCTTCTGAATTGGTTCAACAATGGGTTACTTTTGGGGGTGAATAAGATCATCTTCCGATTCTGTTTGAATTCAGGCCTAAAAATAGTAGGGTGTCAAGCCCCTTCAAACTCTTTGAGGGCTGACTCTCAGATCCAACCTTTCTTGATTTAGTAAGGGATTTATGGGTGAAAATACCAGAACAAACCTAGGCCCCAACGACGGTACTTTTTGTTGAGAATATCAAAAGACTCAAACAAGCAACTAAAACATGGGCCATAGAGAAGCAATTAAAATATGATCAACAATTGAGGGATATTGACTTTGAGCTAGCAGAGCTACAAGATGGGACAGGTCAGGGGTTCTATAGCTAGGAAGAAAAAGATCACCTGTTTGGTTTGGAAAAAATGCATAGGGTCATCCTGGAAGAAAGAGAGGAACAATGGAGGTTAAAGAGCCATGCGTTGTGGCTAGCTTGCGGAGATGAAAACACAAGATTTTTCCAAGATTTTTCCAAGGGACGAAATATGGACAACACCATTTGGAGTCTAAGGAATTAGAGGGGGGCAGAAGTAACAAATTTCAATGAACTAACCGATTTGGGCACCAATCATTTTAAGGCACTTTTTAAGGCTTAGGAGGAGACGTCCATTACTGAAATTATTAAGGTGGCTCAACTTTTCCCTCGATTTGTAGAAGAGGATGAAGTTGGATCCTTAACTACCCCTGTCACTGATAAAGAGCTCATAGAAGTTTTGCATTCTTTTCAAAAAGGGAAGAGTCCTGGCTCAAATGGTTGGCCTATTGAATTCTACTTGGGGTGCTTTGACATTCTTGGATCTGATCTACTGAGGGTGATTGAAGAATCGAGGGTGAGCGGTCATACTCACAATCCAATCAATGCTACTTTCATAGCACTCATCCCAAAGACAACCATCCTGTCCTCCTATGAAGACTTATGACCTACCTCCTTATGCAATTGTCTATACAAGATTATCTCAAAGGTAATTAGTAGAAGGCTAAAGGTAATCCTCTCAAAACACATCTCTGAAGAACAATTTGGTTTCTCGAAGGCATACAGATTCATGAGGCTATTGGAGTAGCACAAGAAGGACTACACAACATTAAACTAAAGAAGCTAAAAGCAGTCGTGGTAAAAATAGATTTTTCCAAAGCTTTTGATCGGGTAAACTGGTTATACATCAGAATGCTTTTGATTCACCTGGGATTCAGACTGGTATTCGTCAACTAGATAATGTCTTGTTTGAGCTTGGTCTCCTCTCCATTCTCCGCAATGGCTCTACCACAAATTTCTTTCAAGCAGAAAGAGGGATTCGACATGGTTGCCCTCTTTCTCCCTTACTCTTCCTTCTTGTAGCCGAAGGCCTTAGCCGCTACCTGGCAGAGGCAAATATGGGTGGATGTTTCTCTGGTATAAAAATCTCAAATGGGATGGCCATTACCCACCTACTCTTTGTGGACGATATACTAATATTTTGTGATGGATCAAAGAGGGATGCAGACATTTTATCGGAGGGTCTCACACTTTTCAAAATAACAACTGGTATGAGAATTAACGCACAAAAATCCAATATACTTTTCTCTCGGATTGGGGATGAGTTCATTCAACATTATTTAGACCTTCTCCCCTTCCAAACATAGACTTTGGAAGACAACCTCAAATACCTTGGCTTCCACTTAAAAACAAATGATTATCGAAAGAATGTCTGGACGTGGATTTTGGCAAAGCTAGAAAAAATACTGCAACTTTGGAGGAATAAATGGTTATCAAGGGCTGGGAGGTTAGTATTAATAAAGTCGATTATGGAAGCAATCCCTGTAAACTAGATGTCCCTCTCTTGGAACCCAATAGGAATTCTAGAAAAATCAAGAAGAATGTCTTTCTCTTATCTCTGGAGGGGGAAATCGGAAAACCGGGTGATGCCCTAGGTTCGATGGGAGAAAATTGCCAAACCAAAAGCCTTGGGAGGATGGGGATTAAAAAACATTTTTCTGTTTTCAAAAGCTCTAGTGGCGAAATCAACGTGGAGACTGATTACAACAACAAGCCCGTGGACCAAAGTTGTCCTTCTAAAGTATGTAGCCCCACTCTCATTACTGGAATGGATCAGAAGCCCTGACACTAGAACAATGGGGAACTCAGTAATGTGGAAGGTGGTACAACGAGACTTTGATGTGGTTGGTAATAATTTAGCTTGGAAGGTAGGGTCTGGAAACTCACCCAGAATTGGGCGAGATCCCTGGGTAGGCTGCTTGAGAGAACACATCCTCCCAGCTGAAATTTGCTCAACCTTAGACCGTGGGGGATTTTATTACCTTGCCCAAGTTGCCGACCCCCTCCACACAACACTGTGGCAACAAGGATGGAAAAAGGGAAGATCCTTGGGACTCGATGAGCCTCAAGCTATTCTTTGGGACCGTTATATCAATGCCCTTAAGAGTGCAAACATTTGACTGAGGGAGAGGATGAACTCATTTGGGAAGGCGATCCGGGAGGCATATACACTCCAAAAGCAGGATATGTCCAACTGACCATAGAACCACTACAACAAGTTGAGAAGTGGTGGTGGAGGAAACTTTGGAAGCATAAATGTCCAGCCAAAGGCAAAATTTTGGCATGGTCAATCTTAGAAAACAAAATCCCTACATGGGATATACTTCAGAAGAGACAATTCCATGGCCCGAGCTGGTGTTCACTTTGCAGAGCACAGGAAGAATCAACATATCATTTATTTATGCGCTGTCCCTTTACCTCATCAGTCTAGGTGGAAGCCTCCAAATTAAACACTGACATTGGTTGTTGGCGAGGAGATTCCTTTGAAGAAGCTTTAAAAGACCGGTTTAAGCTGATTACTCCAAAACACTTAAAAGCCTTGCCCATCCTTGTTGCCCGGGGAATCTGGATAGCCAGAAACACTACACTCTTATGAGACGAACTACAGTCACCTCTACAAGTGGCCGCAAATTGCTTAAGTATACTTGATCATCTCAATCAGGGAGAGAGACTGGGGCAGGGCACGATTCAAGCTTCTCTAGAGGAGCAAATCGACAAAGGAAGGCTGTGGGCCTATTTTAATGGCGCGGCCTCGAGGGATCAATTACACCGTGGGGGGGGGGGG